>ML136833.1:0-27909 GCA_003999625.1 Oryzias javanicus
TATACCTGTGAGATGGTGGGCTATCTCAGTAGAGAAGTGCTCTCTATCACAGATTTATGAACAATAGTTGAGAGAAATGGTTATTTTGTGTTTGTAGAAAATGTTTCAGATCGTTGAGTTCATATTTTTCTTCATTGCAAACTTGAGATACAGTTTAAAAAAGCAAATTATTCCATCTACAACAGGAACAACATGTAATATTGTGAGTATTATTTACAAGACTTGAACTAATGTCAAATCTTTCTTTATGGTTAGGACTATGATAAAATGTTTACATTTCAACATTTTGCTAAAATAGATTTTTCATAGATTGTTGACTGTAAGGGAAGCATGTCAGGGCTGAGTCTGAGGAATGTGTGGGGTTTCCAGGGGTTTCCTGTTGGTGCTATGACGTGACATCATCAACATGCAGGTATGAAGGAGCTGGAAAGTCCCTATGCTTGTAGTCAAAGAAGTACATACACTACTTTGCTGCCCTCTGGTGTCCAAAGCATGACAGTTTTGACATGGAATCAGATGTGTTTACAGCATAAATTAGCCCAAATAAATGTTAAAAAGTGGTTGAAAATCATCATCAAAATGACAAATCTAAGAGATACAGACATATCTTAAAATGAAGATTAGTCTCAGTAAGATGTTAAATGTTAGGTTTTTTAAATCTACTTGTTAAGATTAGATTTTCGGATACATTTTGAGGAGCCAGTTACTAAACCTCCTGCAGTTTCACACTAAAGTAAAAGATTTAACGCGAAACATTAATAGCACATCCTATTGAGATTGAAGTGACAAGAAATGCTTCTACAGTTTTCACTTTTTACTTTCTGCACATCCGTCTTCTGACTGTTTTGACTTGAGGACCCCTCCCTTCCTCTCCTCACAGTCAAAGTCACTTCAGTGAGCACTCAGCTCCAGCCAACAAATACTTTAATCTTCTTCATTGAAATTAACCTTTGATAGCGAGGCTCATTCTGGAGATGATTAATTCTCTCTAGCTAGTCCGAAAGTAAAGAGTGAACAGAAAGATGATCTAGCTGATATCAATAACACATGCCTGTGTGGTGACCTGGACATGTTCTTCCCAACAAGTCTGAACCACGGGACAGCCCTAGACATAACTACTTGAATAGATTATCCTTTTGTCTAGTTCAGCAAGATGAGGGGGGAAAACGTCAGCTAAAAGGCTGTTAAGAGCACTACTACACATAAAAAAAACAGTGAAACCTCTATCAATGATTCAGATATGTAAACATATAAAGATAAAGCACATGAATTAATGGTTCCTTTTAAGACATAACTTATCGAGTTTCTGAAGCATATATATATATATATATATATTACTGCTCACAAAAATTAAAGGAGCACTTTAAAGAAACACATTAGATCCATCAGATCTCAATATGAAGTTGGATATCTATACAAATAACAACAGGGCAGTGTCTTAGGAACAAAGGATGCCAAGTCTTTTAATGGAATAAAAGTTTTCAGTCTACAGAGGCTCAGCTGTGTAGATAGATACCTTAAATCAGAGTGAAATGAAGATGTGGCAGGACAGTCTATTTTCTCCAAAACTTAATTTTTGCAACTCAAACTGCGTTTCAGTATCTTGTGTGCCCCCCACGAGCTTGTATGCATGCTTGACAACTTCGCAGCATGCACCTAATGAGACGAGAAATGGTGTCTTGTGGCATTTCCTCCCAGATCTGTGTGAGGGCATCCCTGAGCTGTTGTACAGTCTGAGGAGCAACCTGGCGGCGCCTAATGGACCCAAACATAATGTCCCAGAGATGTTCTATTGGGTTTAAGTCAGGGGATGGTGAATGACGTTCAATTGTTTCAATTCCTTCATCCTCCAGGTACTGCCTGCAGACTCTTGCCACGTGAGGCCGGGCATTGTGGTGCATTAGGAGGAAACCAGGACCTACTGCACCAGCGTAGGGTCTGACAATGGGTTGAAGGATTTCATCTGGATACCTTATGGCAGTCAGAGCACCATTTCCTAGGCAGTAGAGGTCTGTGCGTCCCTCCATGGATATGCCTCCCCAGACCATCACTGACCCACCACCAAACCTGTCATGTTGAACCACGTTGCAGGCAGCAGAACGTTCTCCTTGTCTTCTCCAGACTCTTTCACGTCTATCACAGGTGCTCAGGGTGAACCTGCTCTCGTCTGTGAAAAGTACAGGGCGCCAGTGGAGGACTTGCCAATTCTGGTGTTCTTGAGCAAATGCCAGTGGAGCTCCACGGTGCTGGCAGTGAGCACAGGGCCCACTACAGGACGTGGGGCCCTCAGGCCACCTTCATGAAGTCTGTTCCTGATTGTTTGGGTAGAGACATTCACACCAGTGGCCCTCTGGAGGTCATTCTGTAGGGCACGAGCAGTGCTCAGCCTGTTCCTCCTTGCACAAAGGAGCAGGTATGGGTCCTGCTGAGGGGTTGAGGACCTTCTACGGCCCTGTCCAGCTCTCCCAGAATAACCAGCAGTCTCCTGAAATCTCCTCCATGTTCTGGAGATTGTGCTGGGAGACACATTAAACCTTCTTGCTGCAGCACGTGTGGATGTTCCATCCTGGAGAAGTTGGACTGTTGCAACCTGTCTGTAGGGTTTAAGGAATCTCCTCATACTGCAGTAGAGAGAATTAACACAGACAAGATCAGCAGGAGTGGAAAACCAGCCAAAAAAGATCAAGAGGGAGAAACTTGAAATGACCTCCACATGTAACAGCAGTCCTGTTTGGAGGGTTTTCTAATTGTTGCCACTGAAGTGCACCTGTTGTTAATTCCATCAACACCAATACAGATGAACTCTCAGTTGCTGAACCAACAAGATAATTATCAGACAGTTTCATTCAATTCATGCCAGGTCCAATAAAAAAGGGTTCCCTTTGATTTTTGTAAAATGAACATGAAGTTCAGTTTGCACTGAAAATCTTAACAGTTAACTGTCTAATTGTCTGATATGTAGCTAATCTAGCTAAGTACAATCATATCAAAGCAAGCTTTTTTATATTGAAAAAAATCTGTTCTTGTGCTTTGAGCAGCTCAATAAAAAATGAGACAGGAACAACATTTAACATTTAAAGCGATCCACCGTTTTTTACTCTCCCCTTTGTTAAAACACACATACCCTGACCATACAAACCAGGGGTCTGCAACCTGCGGCTCCAGAGCCACATGTGGCTCTTTTATCTCGCCATGCTGGCTCTTTGGCTGAAGAAAAATAAAACATTAGTACTTTTTTTAAAGTAAGGATTACTTAATTAGCATTATATATAGTCACACTTTCAGCAACTTCAGCAATCCTGGTATCAAAACACTGAGGACATTACTGCCTGTATTTTTGGTATTCATAAACTTTATTGTTTTTGAAATATTGAGCAAAGTTTGCCCCAATAGGAAATGAATGAGAAAGTCTCTAAATTAAGATTTTAAGTAGACAAACCTTTAAATATATTCATAGGCTATGTTTTTATCTTTTATAGTAATTTTAAAAACAATTGGAGTTTACCTAATATTTTAGCAACATGCTAAAGTTTTTGAATAATATAGTTTACCCAGAAATTTTAGGATATTTTGGAGATTAGCTTGTAATTAAGCTACAAACTAGCTTTTTTGGGGGGGCTAATTTGGCCTTTACTTGGTTTATTTATGTTAATTTTGAGTTTAGCCTCTTTTTTAGCAACATGCTAATGTTTTTTACTAATTTAGTTTACTGAGGAATTTTAGGCTATTTTGGAGCTTAGCTAATATTTAAGCTAGCTAGCTTTTTTAGCTAATTTGGCATCTACTGTGCAAAGGTAAAAACCATTTTAAAAAGTTACATTTTGAGAGGTGCGAGTTTCTTTTTAAATGTTTGCTTTTTTTCATGACAAAAATTGACATCTTTCATATTTTTAAAACAAAGAAGGTAATAAATACAAATTTCTTAAAGGCTAAAGTAAATCGGCTCCTTCTAGGTTTTGATCAGTAGAAAATGAGCCCGAATGGTCTTTTTTACTGTTAAAGATCGCCATCCCCTGACATAAACAATGAATATTTGAATGAAATTTTAAAATAAAAGACGATTATAAAATAAACCTAATTTCGCCTTCATGTGTCCATCTGTAAGGTTTCTTTTTTTTTCCTGAATCAGGTTTTTTTTGGGAGAGTTTTTCGTTACTGAGAGGGAGGGTCTAAGGGCAGAGATAACCAGTTAAATTTAGTCCGTTTAGTTTAGTAGGCAGGTATTGTTTATATTTTTTGACCGACCTTCTTCTTCTGTAAAAATACTGGCACGAACCCCAATGAGACGATTGTTTTTGTGATATTGGGATATATAAATAAAGTTGAATTGAATCTTCTGATGCTGCTTCCAGCAGGATAAGGGGCCATGTCAAAAAGCTGGAATCATCTCAGACTCATTTCTAGAACATGATATGGAATTCACTGGACTCTAATGACCTCCAGCCAAACGAGAAGGGTTTAATTCGTGTACAATGTTCAGCTACATATTTTATTTTGAACGGTTTGATGATGGTTCTTGATAAACAAATAAATATAGACTAATTTAAAAAGTCAAGACCTCCAGCAGGAAAGTCTCCTGGTACGGTTGAACACAGGCTGTGACTGGTCCTGGGATGTGTCAGTGGCCTTATTGCTCATTGCATTAGCCAATAACTCTGGTGCGCCATTTCCTGTTGTGTGTTCTGAGACTTACACACAGGAAGCAGCTCTGAAACGGCTAAAAGCCTGTATCCAGGAAACCACACCAATGAATTAAACTCTTAACCCAAATCTTCACATCAAACTAAGACCTATACTTAGAGGTGTGAACTCTGCAAAGCTGCTTCTTTTCCTGATAACATTGTAGAAACATTCTTTCCTTCCCAAGCATCAACATACTTTTTAACGGTTTGTGAGGCTTAAGAATTTAAAATTACCACCAATTCATCAGGACCTAACATGTCCTCCCTACAGGCAACCGCAGGTTCAAGCAGAAACCTTAAACATCCTGTAGCGCCTCCAAAGACTGCAGATTTTGGAACATCTTAAAAATGTCAAAATGAAAACAAACTTGCATGTGAGCTTGAAATATACTCATCAGTTTTGTAAAGAACCCGTTAGCTGAGCGGATTCCCCTCTGAAAGCTGTGGTTGTGTGGTGAGTGTGGCCTCTCGTTTCGTTACCTCCGCTGGTTCTATAGTACACACCTAAAAGCTGCTTCTCAAGTCTGACTGAGAAGATTATGAACTGAATTTTTAGAGTAAAATTTTACAACAGACTCGAATCCCAAATGTCATTAAAAAAACAAAAAAACAGAAGACACACGGAAGAATTAAAATACGAGCAAAACATAAACTATCAACTTAAAATCAACAACAATCTCACTGGCACCGCTAAGGGCATTATTATAAGTTAACTGCAGCCTTAGCCTCTCAACAGTTGTGCATACACAGAGCTTAGCAGTAAGATTAAAATATAAGAATCTTGATTGTATCTGAACATGAATAAAACCTGCCCTGAACACATAATATACAGTGCTGTCAGCAGCCATTTTGTCATGAATCACCTTTTGATCTGTTGTCAAAGTGTTCCCAGTTATCTTTTAATTATGAAAATAAAGTTTTAAGCCAGACTTTTTAAAAACAGTGTCATTTTCTAGGACTGTAGATCTCTGCAGAGCGGCAGTAATACATTAAAACTGGGTGTGGAGTAAGCCTGCCCCTACTTCCCGACATCCATCTGTTTATACACTCTCCCGCAACCTTACATTATCTCATTGGAGCTACCCAGTCATAGAGTTTTGAACCAGATACCAGTTCAGATGAGGAAAACAAAGACGTCCATGGATCTTTTTTTTCTACAAGTGGATGTATCGGAATGGAGCGGAGCAGAAAGCTTGTGATGCATCCGCCGATGTAACTCCTATCACAGCTACAAGTTTTTCTACTTATTTGTCTGCTTCTGATTCACAACAATGTAAATAAAAAAAATACTCAGAAATGCAGTTTGGAGCTTATTTTCTTTATGTGTCCTTGAGAAAGATGCCACAATAATATGCTAAAAACATCAAAAACTAGAGTTTCGTTGGAAGCTTTTTTTGTTGTAGCAATGTCGCTAATGTTTGCTTGGGGTTCTAAGGAGCTGTAAGCTAGCAGGAGAGCGTGTAAACAAAGGGATCACGGGAAATAAGTGGAGGCTTGCTTCTACTCCAACAGTAACCACTCAGTCTCTGATAAACTGCTGCCACTCTGCAGAAACTATGTCCTAAAAAATGGCCCTAATTTTTTTTTTTTTGTGTAAAAAGGCACAATAATAATAAAAAAAATTATATATATATCACTGGAAACGCCTTTTACAAGAGATTAAAAGATGATTGAAGATGAGCAAGAAATTTCCCTGTGCGATAGACATCAAACTCAGTGTTGGACAGCCTAAAAACAAGAAAATTCTACGTCACATATTCTTATGTATTGCAGATCAGCACAGAACTTTGATTTGGATTATATAAAATATCATTTTTAAAGCCATAATAAGAACAGACATTTAAAAGTTGTTTTATAGCGGACCTTTTAGGGCTAAAAACAACAAGGTCATCAGCGTACAAAAGTATATTTACTTCAAAACTTCTAGTCAAGCAGATGGTATTCAGCTCCAGTGTCTGGTTTTCAGTTTCTCATTGTCAGGTCGTCTGTTCTTCTTTGTTCTGTCACTGCACTGGTTTGTTCTCCTGGTTTTGTCATGTTTTAGTTGATTTAGTAAACATTTATCTTTCTGCCACCAAATCTGGTCTCCTGCATTTGGGTCCTGCACCACCATCCCTGACAGTTACAGGCTGGTGACCTGACCAGGTTGTATCCTGCCTTTGCCCACCAGAAGAAGGTACAGTCTCCGGCAACACCATAAATTAATGATATTTTCTTTCAAGTGAAGAGACTTGTATGGGTAAAATGTTGCAGAAGGAGTGATCCCATGATGGCATTATTTCAGGATCATGCAGCAATCTAGAACCTTACCAACCACCTGAAGTCACATGATTGTTGCTGTCAAAGATGAGAGAGCTGGGTCATTTGTTTGAGTGTCTCAGAAGAAACAAACAAAAGCACAAAAACAGACAGGAGATAAATTGAAGAACTGCTTCCTTTAATAGCAAATCAGTTACATAAACTCTGATTTAAGATACATTTGAGTTCAGAAAAATGTTTTCAAATATTCAAATTTGAGTTGATAAACGGGTTTATGACTGACACAAAGTAAAATGCAAGCAGATGAGAGAGAGAAATTTTACACTGAAGAAGACAGACTTCAAGACCTTTGTTGATCAATGTGGTTAAAATGTTTGTTGAAATGAAAATAGTATTGGAAAAAAATGCATTCGTAAACAAACAATGTGATGTTCCTTGACTGGGTAACATGGTTTTTCTTTGCACATTTCAGTTTGGCGTCTGTAAATGATTTTGGGCTGTCTTTAAAATAACTTGTTCAGCATCTTCCACAACCTCTGCTGTTTACTCAGCAGCTCAATCAGCTGCTCTATAGCTTACAAAACTACATACATCTCCTCCTACAGAAGCAGCTAGTTTGGTTGTTTTGGATCCTGCCAAACTTGTTACAATTTTACCAAAACTTACGCATACCAAGAAGTCCACCTAACAACATGCTAAGAGCAAATGGAGCCAGCATCCTCAAATATTTTTTAAAGCAGACTTTTGGCCTCATCTTTGATCTCTTTCTCTGACTTGTTTCCTGCTTTCTGTCTGATCTTTGCTTCCTCTTCTCTTATTTCTCCATCCACGTTTTGCAGCATTTCATTGGTGAAGAAGCTGTTCTCATTGGTCTTCATCATCGTCTCCACTGTTTGAAGAAGCTCTTTCACCTGGAACTGATTGCTCCTGTATTCATCCACTGAGCCTTCCCTCCAGTGTCTGTTATCAACAACATGACAGCGGTTACCACATTTCTTTATCAGATCACTGAGAAGTTTATTCTCATGAACAACCTCATCGATTTTGGTCCCTTCAGGAAGCTGGTCACCATGAGTGAAGACCACCACGGCATGTTTCAGAGCTTCATCTGAGAAATATTCACATATTTTAGTGATAACCGACTGCTCCTGTTCTGTGAACCTCTCTGCTTTTAGCACAATCAGAAAAGCATGAGGCCCAGGAGCACACTCTATGATACACCTCAATATTTCAGGCTTCTTCTCATCCTCAGACATGTTGGTGTCAAATACTCCAGGACAGTCGATCAGAGTGATGCGTTTCCCATTGACATCTTTGGTTTTGGTCTCACACTTTGACGTTTCTGAGTTGAAAAGAGGCTTGTTAGGACGTTGTTCTTCTCCAAATATGGTGTGAGCTAGACCGCTTTTCCCAGATCCAGTTTTTCCAACGACAACGATTCTCATTTCAGCAAAATCTGAAAGAGAAATTCAGTTAAAAAACAGTGGTTTACGTTTTTCTGAATATCAACAAAAACTGTCCCAACTGTCCCACCCTTAGATGGTCCTTCTGCCATTTTTATTTGTTGTTCTGTTGTGTTCCGTGGAAGTTCTTCAAGATGACCTAAAAGAAAAAGAATCAAAATTATTATTTTTTTTTTACTAACTTGCAGTAATCTCTTTAAAGTTAAAGCTACATTAATGATAAATAAAGATAAACTTTTTATTTGGAGACACTTTTTCTTGTTTAAAGTTGTCTAATGTGGAAGAAGAGAGCCACGTCTCCTTTTTTTTTTTTTTTTCTTTTTTCAGCCCGTTTTCCTGAGATAAAAACTTATTAACTTGTTTTCTGGGTTTGGACTACGAGAGACACTGCAGGCCTGAGGACATCCTTAGATGTGCTCTTTTGACTTTTTTTCTTTTTTAGTAATTTTCTAAAGACAAAAATGTAGCCAAAAATTACAAACAAATGAAACAGTTGTTTACCTTAAACTAAATAAGCTGTAAACAGGGGAGGGAAAGTTTAATTTATGTACAATAAATCCTCTTCTCCCCCTTTTTTAATTCAATATCTAAATTTACTGTTATTTTAAAACTAAAACTAAAGAACTTTTTATCAAATGTTTACTTTAACTGACCTCTAATTACCAATAATGTAATAATTATAAATATAACATTTTAGGATTTATTTAAAACTTTTGCATTGGTTTAACTTTTATATGTTTATGCTTTATCTTTATGAGCTACCAAAGAAATTTTTAAATGAAAATACAATTTTTTTATTTTTTTTTATATTATTTTGGAAAAAACAAACCTTTTAGAGGACCAGGTCTTATCCAAATTTTGTACAATTTTTAAACAGTTCTCTAAATAATTGTTTATTATCCTTCTGGCTCTTAAAAAGACTGAGAAAAAAAAACAAAAATCTGTTTAAATTTTAAAACCTCAAAAGTTTTTTTTTTTGTTTTTTTTTTTAAGTAAGCGCTGTTCATTAGGAAAATGTGTTCATTAAGGAAAATGTAGCTCACCTTTTGTGATCGAAAAGGGGAATTTCCTGTTGGACAGATGTATGCGTCTCTCCTGCAAATTTCAAATACTTTCTTAGTTTTGATTCACTTCTGGTTTATAAAGAGTGTCCTGTCCTTCTCTCTGAGATGACAAAGTGAAAGTAGTTCAGTCTGTGCTGCAACCTACAGGCTACTAATGAACAGTGCTTTCTCTACCTTCTGACCCTAAAACTACTTTAAAAGCTGTCCAATACTTTAACATTGTTAGATACAATTCCAAAGGAACACTTTAAATCTCCTTTTAAATGTGGGGAGTAGAGGTTCTCAGTGCTAAGAACTGGATATTTTCCAAAAGTTTATTTCAAAAATTTGGCAGCCGGACCGGCATTTATTAGAGATGGGCTGTGGTGGAAACTTGTTATATCAGATGAAATTTAGACATATTGTTCAAGCAAAGAGTATTTATTCAAAAAAGTAGAAAAAGAGATACATGCTGTGAAAGCATGAGGGGTCTGCAGTTGTCTGCCTGTTAAGAGGGGCAATCACCTTTGTAAATGACCTAGATTCAGCCCATCCTTTTTTATTTTGTAATTCTAGTTTCTTCTTTTTTTTTTTTTTTTTTTTTATAATGTGGTTGTGACTTTTATTTTGAAGGAATATAAAGACGCACTTAACCGGAAGCCGTCAGTGAAGAAATGCTGCATGTGCTTCGTGTCTGCCAAAAACGGTTACAAAAAACAAAGTTATAGGTTTTAAAAAGTAAAATTAACAGTATCCTGTAGCACCTGGTTGATGAGGGAACAAGGTTTGTTACATTTCATGTTTTTTGGCGATTTTTAGTTTAGTAGTGTGTTTGCATATAATTCTACGTTATCAGCACATTTTATTTCATCCAGTAGGTGGCACTGTAATGCCAAACTAATGCTGAGTCATGGTTGAAATGAACGCTAACAATAGGATTTATTTTATGTTTTTACAGAAAGGAACAGAATTTTATGGTTAAATAAGTTTGTTAACATACAGTTAAATTATTTGATTTATCAGAGGTTAACATTTTCAAAGTAATAAATGAATGGTGTAAAGTTTTAAAGTTAGAAGGTAATAAATTAAACAACTAGGTTGAAATGGTGAATACAACTATAAGAGATGTAAAATGTATTTGTATTTTTTCTTTGTAGCTCTTACGGTGTGTTCACACACACAAGACTGAATAAAAAGGGTTTACTCCATCAGAGTAGAGACAGAATGATGATGACTCAAACTTAGTAACAAAATGCAGACAACACCAGAGAAACATTTCAGGAACATTTCTGGATTTATTGAAATAGTGAAAACAGTAAGGTAATATCTTAAGCATGAAAAGCCAAGTAATGGAAGAGATAACTGGTTTATTTCCTTATTTCTGTGCTGAAAAATGCCAGCACCAGTCCAACTTTCCCACGAAAGAAATGATTGTGTCGTTATTTGCCAGTTGTTTTTTATCTTCCTCTTGTTGTAATGGCAACACTTTCTGTATTGAAAGACAATTATACTGAAATTTGTGTTTAGAATTATTATTAAACACATTTTTTTCTTGTTCATAATTGAAAATAAATAACAGTCGCAGAGTTAAGAAATCATCAACGTAAGCGTCTTTAAGAATTAGAAATAGCAGCTTAGGTAAAAGGACTGCTTAATAACAATAATGTAACATGTTTTTGATCTGTTTATTTGTAATGGGCTTCCAATCTGCTGTTCTTTTTTGCACCCTCCTTCAAAGTCTTCTGCCCTCCTCCCACCGCCCCATAGAAAATGTTCTAGCTCTGCAAGTGGTCAAAAGCTTCCAGGCTTCCAGTTGATGCTGTGACAAGAAGACAACATCAACATGCAGCTTTGAAGGAGCTGGAAAGTCCTTGAACTTGCAGCCAAAAAAGGCTGAGAAAGACTTTGCTGCCCTCTGTTGTCCAAAGCAAGAAAGTTTTGGTGTTCAATCAGATTTGTGAAATTAGCCAAAGGTTACAATGACAGAGATCCATATTAAACTGCAAATAACAAGAAATGTATGCTACAAATAAAAGAAGCACTGCTGCGGATACAAATAAATTATGTAACACATTAAAGAAACATTACAAATTGAAGTAGGTCAATTGCATCTACAAAATAAATCCGTAGTAATCCACTTCAGTTCTGGAATTTTTATTTGCAATTTCTTTTGCACCTTTTCTTTTTTATTTGTTGCATTTCCTTTATTTGCAACATCAGCAGTTTTTATTTGTAGCAACATGTCTTGTTAGTTGCAGTTTCTTTTCATTTGCAAAGGTTATTTTTTGTTTGCACGTTTACTTTTTATAGCTGCAAAGACAGGCCTAGGTTACCACAAAAAATATTTTTAGTGTTTAAAAAATGTGAATGCAGGTTTTTATTATAAAATTATTTAATCTGATACATATAATTGTATTTATATCAATATTTAAGATCCAATACCTTTAAAATATACCCTAGCAACCCATCTCCACTGGAGTTTAAAATAGGAAGTATCCACTGGTTCCAAGAAACCAAAATCCTGTAGACTTTTTTTGAGAAATCAATACCTTTACTCAGTCATTACATTTGTCAGAATAGTCATTCTTGCTCTGATATCTATTTTTAACATGTTCTCTAATGTACCACGACTGTGTTATCTTTGTCATGTCGCCGTTTTATTGTGCAGTTTCATGCATGTGCAATGCTCTCAAGACCATTGAGTGTTGTCAGCTGGTTTAATATTTTAAAGGGTGGAACTGAAAGAAAATAATCAATACAGTCAACATTAGGGTTGGGCACCGATTGGGTTTTATGCGGTTCCAGTGGCAAATTGGTTCTTTGGTTTTTGTTCCTAATAGGTGCAAATTTTGTACTTCAGTAATATAAAATAATGCCCACATCCTCCCAAATTAACACATTTTTATTCCCAAGTCACATAGTGTCATATGGTTAAGACATCTGTGCCAAAAATGGACATTTTGGGTGTTGTCGTTATCTGACGTACTGGCTTTTCCTAATAAATCAGATCTCCCAAACCTCCAAGCCGCAAAGCGGTGGTTCTCTCCTCCAAAACGTGCACAGGATTTTTGAGGGGCAGGGGCTCAAAGTTGGAGAAGTGCAACAAAAACACATTTTTTGGTATTTTCTTTTATTATGCTTTAAAGTTTTTTTCAATCTCTTCCATTACTTAAGTTCAATTTCAGTTTAATTTTATTTATATAGCCCAAAATCACAGACATTTTGCCACATTGGGCTTCATGCAGGTAATCTTACAGATGCAGAAAAAAGTCATGAAAAAATATCTAAAGACTAAACAGACTAAATAAACTGGATATCCCTACCCATAGACCCTCCCTCCCGGTTAAGAAAAACTCCTAAAAAACCTGGGTCAGGAAAACAGAAAAAAACCTTAGGGATTCCCACATGAGGGAGAGATCCTATCCCAGGACGAACAGGCGAAACACCAAGCGTGACCACTAGAGTGCTTCAAAAACATGTTGAAAATAATAAGGTCACCAGCAGACGATTTAAAATACATGTATAAAACAAAACTTTTAGCAGTAATAGAGCATGGTTAATAAAGGCAAACGTGCTCCACAGACAACACAATTTTTATCTATATGAAGCTAAACAATACAAAGTTCTTAATAAAAAAAAACCAAAATTAATAGACAGAAACATTTTCAATAATAAAAAAAATTGGACAAAATGGCAAAAAAAAAACATTCAAAATATAAATGAAGAAATTAAATCAAATGGTGTAATTCATCTAAAATACCATCTCACAAGCATTCATATATTTAAAATTCTTAACCAGAAAAAAATCTATTTATAATATTAATCATGTTCATAATTAACAGGATTGAAAAAGATAATTCAGAGAAGAGTCTCAAAATGATTTTAGAGTGACTGATTAGACTAGATCAAGCAGGAAACCTGATAAATGTGTCTTTCCATAAAATACATCATGAACAGATTAGATCAGATTCATTTAGACTAACGTCACATTTTCATTTAATTGTTCTTCTGTAATGACAAGTAAATACTTTCAATCCATTTTCATATCAATGTTTTTTGTTTGCTCTTTAGTTTGAAAAACTTCCTTGAATGGAGCTTTGGTGGACTCCCAAACAGCTTGTGCTGTGTTCTTTACTGCTTCTCCTGCTGAGTCTGCTTTGACAGCTTCTTTAAATCCAGTGGCACCTCCTTCTACTGCTCCTATAACACAACAAACGCCTGCAGCAACAGACACTCCAACAGCAGCTGCTGAAGTTTCAACTCCTATTGCTGCTGTGCCTTCTGCTACACCCAAACTTGCTGCACTTGCAAATACACTGATCACATCTTCATTTGCTTTAGGCTTAGATTTATCTCTTGATGCATCTTTTTCTTGAATAAGCTTAATCTCTTCCAATACTTGATTTACTATTGACTTAAATAAACGTAAAGCTCTTCCAACCATCATGGGAACCCCAAGCAGAGCCCCTAACAAAACTCCTGTTGAAATACCAGCAACTTTCTTAATTTTGTCTGAAACCCTCCTCTTTGCTTCCTTTTTTCTCTTCCTCTGACATATTATTTGATGAGACTCGAATGAGGTCTTCTTCTTTTTCTAACATACTCTGCACTTGTTTCAGCATCTCATTGGTGTACATGTCTCCATTGTTTTGTTCTATCATCTTATCTATTGTGTTCAGTAACTTTTTGACTTCCTCGTTGTTTCTCTCTTTGTTCCAGTGTCTGTTGTCAATCAAATGACAGCGGCCTCCACATTCCTCCACAAGATCACGCAGATAATGATTTTCCTTCACAAAGTCCTCGATCTTCTGATCCTCAAGCTGATCACCATGAGTGAAGATGATCACTGCATATTTTAGAGCTTCTTTGGAAAAGAACTCCTTTATTTTAGAGATGACTTCGTTCCCCTGCTGAGTGAACCTTTCCACTCTCAGAACAATGACAAAAGTATGAACTCCTGGAGCACTCAGAGTCACACATTTTACCATTTCAGATTTCAGATCATCTTCACACTTGTTGGTATCAAACAATCCAGGAGTGTCGATGATTGTGACCTTTCTCCCATGAACTTCACTGGTTTCACTTTGACATTCATTTGTTTCAGCGTTTGATGAACCAGAAATTTTGAAAACTCTTTCTCCAAAGATGGTGTTTGCCAATGCGCTTTTTCCAACTCCAGTTTTTCCAAGGAGGACAATCCTGCGCTCTGGAACAAAATAAACACAAGATATTAAAATGATCAAGGATTTCATTTCTTGCATGTTGTTCAAACTGTTTTTTTCACAAACCCTTTTTTTTTATCTCTATTTTTTTGTACATGCTTCGTATGCATAACTAATACCACCTCTGGCCCAAGGGCAACATTTTTTCTCTGTGGGATCATTTTACTGAAAGGTTAAAGTAAAACTTTCTTGTTTCTCTGTTTATTTTGCTTTTCTTAACCTGTTAAAAAAAAAAAAAAGCAGGAAGCCCCGGCCCTGGTTTGCTTTGTGCCCTAGGCAGAATGTGATTTTTGACAGACAGCTATGACTGGAATATGTTCAAACAAATATTTATTTATTTTTATTATTAAGAATTAAATAATAGCTGCCCCAGTCCTCTGCAGTGGAAGGCAAGTTCACCAACAACTGTACTAACATTTACGATAATGGAACGAAATGGGGTGTGGAGGAGGGTGGGGTGAATTTCCCAGCAATTGAATGTAAATAAAACAGATAAACCTCTGCCTTCAGTCTACTTTTTCCTCCTTTTAGTTCCCATTTTGATCTTAAAGCTGTCCCGTAGGGCTTGTTTTTTTTTTTTTTTCATCCAAGTTTTATAGACGCAATATCAGCGACAACATCATGTGTCTCTCCTCTTGCCCCCACTTAGGTTAGAAAGCGGCCACGTCAGGCAAGGAAGGGCGAAGAATCTGGAAAATTGATTATGTCAAACCTTCCTTTAAGTTGTTTTATTTGTTTTTAGGTTTATTGTATTTATGTTTAAGTATTATTATTTTTTTTTACATTTTACACAAAATGAGTGATGTGTCAAACCTCCAGCAGATGGCAACCCTAGGCAGCCGCCTAGGTCGCATATGCAGAGGACCGGTGGTGGTCAATGGTCCAGACATTAGTGTGCTCTCATTCATATACTTCCGTTTCATGAATCAACTTAAAACAATACTTGTTCTTATCCATCGCCATGTTTTGAATGACTTATCGCACAATTTGGTTCGTGTTTATTTTCATAATTATGATTCAATAAAAACAGTGTAATTGCAAAATTGTGTTTTTTCGATCTTTATAGAAATTCTGTAACATCTGTGTAATGGAAACAGAGCTAATTTAAATGTTGCTCAGTCTTCACATTGTTAAAGGGCTTTTACCTTGCAAAAATTCATTTTTTCAGCTTTTAAGTGAATGATAAAGGTCATTCCTTACTATAAACAACCCCAAAGTGGTATTTTGATCTATTCATTCACTTCTGAGCATTTCTCTTAAAAGAGCCTGTCCAGACAGACCTGCACACACGAGTTCCTCTTAGACTTGCCGTTTTGAAGACCGGCATCTATTATAAACCAGCCACAATTGGACAGATATATGATATTCTGATCTAAGATTTTCTTTAACGTTTCTTTAATCTGCCAATATTATTAACTTTTAAGTGTACAATGCCATTTAAAAAGTAAGTTAATGTACTTAGCTGAAATGAAAAAAAAGTAATTTCATTGACTCTGACCAGAGCAAAAGCATCACCCATACTCTTGAGCTCTTTCCTTTCAGGCTGAGGCTCTGCCTTGTTATCTTTTCTAAAATGTTATACTTCAATAATGTACTTCTCAAATTTTTATGAACTTCTGTAGGAAACAGGAAAAAAAAAACACTTACCAGCCATGTTTGAGGGAAAAATAGATAAATCTTTGTTGCTTTATTCTCCAAAAATGTTTCTTGTGTGGAGCTCTGACTTTAAACCGTCTCTGCACTTTACTTTCTCTTCTGACTTTATCCAGGATTCTTTTCACCATCAAAAAAAACAGGAACTCCTCCCATTTGCGTGACAAACACAAGTCAGTATAGCCAAAAAACTTCAACATTAATACTTCCTCACAGAGCTGCACTGAAACAATGTAATACAATAATAAATTATTTGTCATTCTCTGATCTAAAAAAAAATATTCATTGCCAGAGAAGAAATCTGTCAAACATCAGTTGAAGGAATGTTCTAAATGTTAGATGCTTGTAGCGACAGAAAATCTGTGCAAAGATCCGCCCATTTCTGAAGTAAGACTTGAACCATTTAGTGTCAGGACTAGAGTTGTCAAAACATATTTTCCAGTTTGGATTTTAGCAGAGAGGCAAAATAAAAAATCACAGCTATTTAGAATCTGTTCATTTTTACAGCAATCCACCTTTTGCAGCTATTGCAGCTTCAACTCTTCTGGGAAGGCTGTCCACAAGGTTGAGGATTTTTTGTCTTATCAGGCCCAATAAATTACGTCGGCTATTTTCCATTCTGTGTTCACATGTCCACAGTGCTTTCAGACAGAACTTATGTGATAAAAATGGCTGCATATCAACCAGAATGATAAGCTGTATTAGTGTTAAAGAGCAAAACAAATATGTTTAATACTTCTAAAAAAGAGTAAGAGTAGGTAAAGAAAAGACAAGAGAGAGAGGACAAACCTGTCTTTTGCTTCAACATTCATCTCATTGTTTTCATTTTAATGCACCCACTTACACATTTGACTGATCATATTGTTCACACAAAAGTCCATAGGCTAATGACATAAAATGCAAGGGGTTTAGATTAGTGTGGAACAAACATTTCATTTTTCTGAGTATGTACTAGGATCTGAGGCAACAGGAAACTAGAAAAAAAAGAGACAATATACATACTGTATGAGTATGCTAGAAGAAGGAGAAGAGAAGCATCTGAAGGAATTAGAGAAGCAGGTGGAGTGAGGATGGGTGGTGGTGGAATGAGAGTTTCCTGTTGCAAGCGATGAATGTTGCATGTGAGGACATCAGAAAGAAACAGTGCGGGAGATGGTTTGGACATTCACATTACTTCCTCCCACGCTGCTTTGCAAGGGAAAATATCAGTTGTAAAGTGTATGAAAATCCTTTGCAAAAAAGAGCATGTGGATGACCAGGAACTTGAAGACAATGGCCAAACAGAAAGATGACTGATTCCACGTGTAGCAGGTTTATTGCACAGTCAGAGTAAAAACAGGGTTGGGCAGGCAGAGGTCAGATTTTGGCATAAGAATATTAGAGAACAGGAAAGAATAGCAGTAGTTCAGGTATAGATTAGGCAGCGAGCAGACAGAGTTGAAGGTGAATCAGGATGAGGCACACGTAAAGACAGGAGACAACGGTTGCTATGCAGGCGAAGTGGCACAAACAGTACTTGTACTGGGCAAGACTCAGTGTGTCGCTTACAGTTCTTCTCTGTTGGTTTGGCTCATTTTCTTGAAGCTGAAATGACATTCTCAAAACTAAATCTCCAAACTAACTTGTAATGTTCACAACAGAATGTATTTTCTAATTGCTTTCATTCTATTCCAGTTGTCTTTATACATGTCTCAAGTATGTCAGTGAACTTTGTAAGTGGTTTTGTACAAGTAGCATAGAGTTAACATTCTCTTCAAAACCTGTCAGACAGATTTCGGTGTTGTCATATGTACAATTACTTGTTCGGCTTTCAAAATTAGTCAAGAAAGGGCTATGAACAACATGCATGGATTTCTTTGAACAATTGTGAAATTCAAGACAATTTTTGATGCTCAGGTGAAATGAAAACATCACTAATAAATGAAAAGCTTTCCACATCTAATATGGACGATCAGCCAGGTAGTTCTGTCACGTCACAGGTGCTGCATATGATTGTGAATGCTGACAAATATGGAAAAATAGGCCAGAGCCAGTACTGTTTGTAGTATGCACATAGTGCCTCAACAAACATAATGAGCAAGGGCCACAGTGGATGTACCAGGCCAGAGAGGGGCCAATATTATTTTGTGTGCTGCCATTTCTGAAAATGGTATGGTCACACATATACTTCAGTAGGCTACTCCCTGCTCATCTGGACGGGTTGGGGACAGTTTGGACATTCACATTGCTTCCTCCCATGCTGCTTTGCAAGGGAAAATATCCGCTGTGAAGTGTATGAAAATCCCTTCCAAATAAGAGAGATGAGCATGTGGATGATCAGGAACATGAAGATAATGGCCATGTGTCTCAAACAGAAAGATGACTGATTCCACGTGTAACAGGTTTATTGCACAGTCAGAGTAAAAGCAGGGTTGGGCAGGCAGAGGTCAGATTTTGGCATAAGAATATTAGAGAACAGGCAAGAATAGTAGTAGTTCAGGCATAAATTAGGCAGCGAGCAGACAGAGTTGAAGGTGAATCAGGATGAGGCACAAGACAAGAGACAACGGTTGCTATGCAGGCGAAGTGGCACAAACAGTACTTGTACTGAGCAAGACTCAGTGTGTCGCTTACAGTTCTTCTCTTTTGGGTTGGTTCATTTTCTTGAATTGAATTGAACTTTATTCATATCCCAAGGGATACATTTATCTGTCATGGCACCCATATACCTAAAACATTTTTGCAAACACACATATTCCTATGTATGTCTGTATTTCTTGAGCCATGTGTCTCAAAGTACTTGTACTGGGCAAGACTCAGTGTGTCGCTTACAGTTCTTCTCTGTTGGTTTGGCTCATTTTCTTGAAGCTGAAATGACATTCTTAAAACTAAATCTACAAACTAACTTGTAATGCTCACAACAGAATGTATTTTCTAATTGCTTTCATTCTATTCCAGTTGCCTTAATACATGTCTCAAGTATGTCAGTGAACTTTGTAAGTGGTTTTGTACAAGTAGCATAGAGTTAACATTCTCTTCAAAACATGTTAGACAGATTTTGGTGTTGTCATATGTACAATTACTTGTTCAGTTTTCAAAATTAGTCAAGAAAGTGCTATGAACAACATGCATGGATTTCTTTGAACTATTGTGAAATTTAAGACAATTTTTGATGCTCAGGTGAAATTAAATCTTCACTTATAAATGAAGAGTTTTCCACATCTAATATGGACGTTCAGCCAGGTAGTTCTGTCACTTCACAGGTGATGCATGTGGCTGTGAATACTGGCAAATATGGAAAAATAGGCCAAAGCCAGTACTGTTTGTAGTATGCACATAGAGGTGCCTCAAACAAAGTGAGCAAGGGCCACAGTAGATGTAAAGGCCAGAGAGAGACCAATAAGATTTTGTGTGCTGCCATTTTTGAAAATGGTATGGTCACACATATACCTCAGTAGGCTTACTCCCTGCTCATCTGGATGGGTTGGGGACACTCATCCACCAAAATATCTGAGCCCTGACTCTTTCAACTCTTTTTTGCAAATCACTAAGGTTGGATCCGACCCGCCGTTTTATCTTATTTTACTTTACCTGCCTCCTAGGCCTCCATGAGTGTTTTCAGATGAGTTTTTTTAGTTTTTGTCCAGCATAATTACACTTTTAAATCAAATCATTTAAATTTATTCTGGCCCTACTCATGACAAAGGACATACCTTGGACTTTAAAGGCTCTTTTTGAAAGTGAGGCCTACTGAAGGCCCAACATGATAATAGTGCTATGACAGAACACGTTTCAGTAAATTAGCGTTTGCTTAACGGAATGCAGACAGTGTCAGTCGCGCCTTTTTCAGGAAGTGTTACGGACCAAACACGACAGACCCAGGAGTAGAGAAAAGTCAGTAATTTATTTTAGGAGACTTGGGCTTGAGGGGAGTAGTACTGCGCCGGCCAGGAGGAGGCGCCGGTTGTCAAGGGAGCAGTGGATGACGAGCAGTGCGGCGGCGGCGGAGAGGAGCAGAGGAAGAGTGCTGAAACTGGACGCTGGAGCGGGAGTTAATCCTGGGCGAGAAAGGTAGTCAGACAGAGGTGCTTTTGGGCAAAACCTTTGGAGGCGGCGTGGAATCCTGGAATGCAGAGTGTGGGGAAGACAGCGTATCCCAGCAGAGTGGTGGCTTTGAGGCGGCAGGAACGGAGGAGGAATCCAGACAGGCAGGCAGAGAAGCTGGCGCGTGGAATCCTGGAATGCAGAGTGTGAGAAGAAGACAGCGAATTCCGGCAGAAGGGTGGCTTTGAAGCGGCAGGAGCGGAGGAGGAATCCAGACAGGTGGGAGAAAAAGCTGCGAAGTGGAATCCTGAGCTTTTGAGTGAGGGACAGGTGCGGGAAGCGATGGCGAATCCTGCGAGCGTGAGGAAAAAAACAGGGATCTTTAAACAGCTGTGGCTGTCGCTTCGAGAAGCAGAGTACTTGGCAGACAGTCAGGCTATACAGCTTAACGTTCCGGCAGTGAGTGGAGCGAGAGGAGGGTATAAATAGGAGAGAGAAGCACAGATAGAGAAGCAAGGTGGAGGTGATCAGTCTGAATAACTGCGGGGCGTGGCCTAGGGGAGCCATGACAGTACCCCCTCCTTTATTAACGACCGGCCCCAGACGGTCGAGCAGGCTGATCGGGATGGTCCGGTGGAATCGGGAGATCAAGGCAGGATCAAGGACGAAACGGGCAGGAACCCACGAACGCTCCTCAGGGCCATAACCCTCCCAATCAACCAGGTACTGCAACCCCCGCCCACGGCGGCGAGACCGGAGCAGGCGCCTGACAGTGTAAGCAGGACCCCCGTCGATGAATCGAGCCGGGGAGGGGAGGCAGGAGGAGGAACGACGAGAGGGCTGGTCTTGACAGGCTTGACCTTGGAGACATGGAAGGTGGGGATGCACACGGAGAGACCTGGGCAGACGTAAACGGACAGCAACTGGATTGACAACCTTAGAGATGGGAAAGGGTCCAACAAACCTTGGCGCCAGCTTCTTGCTCTCCAAACGAAGAGGTAGGTTGCTAGTGGAAAGCCAAACCTTCTGGCCCGTCTGGTAGGAAGGAGCAGGGACACGGCGTCTGTTGGCAGCGGTGCGGTAAGTCTCCACAGTCCGCAGGAGAGCCTGTCGAGCCCTGCGCCAAACCTGTCGACACCTCCGAACTGAGGCATAGGCTGAAGGGACGGAAATCTCCCCCTCCTGGGAGGCAAACAGAGGAGGTGGGTAGCCAAACACAACCTGGAAAGGGGTCATTCCCGTGGCCGAAGAGGGAAGGGCGTTATGGGCATACTCCACCCAGACCAGGTTACGGGACCACGAAGTCGGTTCACGGGCACACAGGAGGCGAAGGCAGGTCTCCAACTGTTGGTTTTAGACGCTCCGATTGACCATTGGACTGTGGGTGAAAACCGGAGGACAGACTCACGGAGATCCCAAGCAGACGACAGAACTCCGCCCAGAACTTGGCTGTAAATTGAGGGCCCCGGTCAGACACTATATCTCTGGGGATGCCATGGATCCGGAAAATGTTGCCAAGCAGGACTTCAGCGGTCTCCTTAGCTGTGGGAGTTTGGAAAGAGCAACAAAACGGACCATCTTGGAGAATCGATCCACCACAGTAAGAATTACCGTCTTCCCTTCGGATGGCGGAAGTCCCGTGACGAAGTCTAGAGAGATATGGGACCAGGGTCTTCTTGGGACTAACAAGGGTCGGAGCAGCCCAGCAGGTGGAGACGTGGATGACTTGACCTGGGCACATTCAGGGCAAGCAGACACATAGTCATTTATGTCTCTCCTCATGGTAGGCCACCAAAACCGTTGCCTGACTAGGGTAAAAGTCCTCCTCCGGCCTGGGTGGCAAAACAGTTGAGAAGCGTGAAACCACTGAATCACTCTCGCTCTGAGATTGTCAGGAACGTAAAGACATTCTGTGGGACAGGAAGATGGGAACTGTGAGTTTAGAGTAGCGGACTGCACCTCCTCTTCGATGTCCGTACTGATCACCGCTAATCGGGCAGAGGCCGGCAAGATGAAATCGGGGACACCCGCTCCGAAGGAATATCATCCCTGCGGGACAGCGCGTCAGCCTTGGCATTACGTGAACCAGGTCTAAAAGACAAAGAAAAGGTAAAACGGTTGAAAAACAGGGCCCAACGGGCCTGACGAGAATTCAGTCTTTTAGCAGTCCTCAGGTATTCTAGATTCTTGTGATCTGTAAATACACAAATGGGGTTTCGGACCCCTCTAACCAGTGCCGCCACTCCTCCAGAGCAGCCTTGATGGCTAGCAGTTCTCTGTCCCCAACGTCGTAATTCCTCTCAGCACTGGACAGGCGACGAGAGAAGAAGGCACATGGGTGTACCTTGTTTCCTGGCCGCGCTGAGAGAGAACAGCGCCAACTCCGGAATCGGAGGCATCCACCTCCACGACGAATTGTCCCTTGGGGTCAGGCGTGGCCAACACCGGTGCTGATGTGAAGCGGTTCTTTAGGTCCCGGAAAGCAGATTCTGCTGCCTGGTTCCATGAAAACTTTCTCTTGGATGATGTCAGTGCGTGTAATGGAGAGGCAATCTTGCTGTAATTCTTGATGAAGCGGCGATAGAAATTAGCAAAACCGAGGAAACGTTGTAACTGCTTCAGATTCTCAGGTCTTGGCCACTCCAGAACCGCCTGAACCTTCTTAGGGTCCATCTTGATGATGCCTTCGGAGATGACCATTCCCAGGAAGGATGTAGTAGTGGTGTGGAACTCGCACTTCTCCGCTTTAACGAAGAGTTGGTTCTGGAGTAATCGTAGGAGGACCTTGCGCACGTGTCTGACATGATCGGCCTCTGACTGAGAAAAAACCAGGATATCATCAAGGTAGACAAACACAAAGCGATTCAGCATGTCCCCCAACACATCATTAATCAGGTTTTGGAAAACGGCTGGAGCGTTGGTCAGGCCGAAAGGCATGACTTGGTATTCGTAATGGCCTGATGGGGTGTTGAAGGCCGTCTTCCACTCGTCTCCCGCCCTGATTCGGACCAGATGGTAGGCATTACGTAGATCCAACTTGGTAAAAAACCTGGCTCCCTGGAGTAGTTCAAAAGCCGAGGACATCAGCGGAAGAGGATAGCGGTTGCGTACAGTGATAGCATTGAGTCCTCTGTAATCAATACATGGCCTCAAACCCCCGTCTTTCTTTTTAACAAAAAAGAAACCAGCCCCCGCTGGAGAGGATGAGGGCCTGATGAGACCAGCAGCCAGTGAATCCTTGATGTAGGTCTCCATAGCCCCTCTTTCAGGACCTGAGAGAGAGTATATACGACTCTCGGTGGTGATGTACCCGGCAAGAGGTCAATAGGGCAATCATATGGACGATGAGGGGGTAAAGCAGTGGCTTTTACCTTGTTGAAGACTTCCTTGAGGTCGTGGTATATGGTGGGCACTTTGGTGAGATCAGGATATTTCTCCACGGAGGATTTGCTCTGATCAGAAAAAGAATGAACTCCCGTGGCACCGAGACAGCTGCTGAGACAGTCTGCACTCCAGGCCAGGACCCGGCCTGTTCGCCAGTCAACTTGTGGATTGTGACGTTGTAACCAGGACAGGCCTAGGATGACAGGAATATCAGTATCTTTTATGACATGAAAACTGATGAACTCAAAGTGGTTATCAATCTGCATCTTAACAGGTTCTGTGAAATAGTTACTGTTAGTTATGATGTGTCCATCAACAGCTTTGACGCTCAAAGGATGCTGCAACAGGGAAACATTGACACCCCACTTGAGTACTGTACTCTCTGCCATGAAGTTACCATCGGCCCCTGAATCAATAAGTACAGTGCGTGTGTGTACCTGGTTCTTGACATGGAAACAGGCCCTTGTTCTTGGGTTGACTTGGGGGGAGGAGAGTAGAGAAAGGCTCACACACGTCTCCTCCTTTCGTGTTGAGCCAGACCTTTTACCGGACACCTCTCAATAAGATGGTCTGGAGATCCACAGTAAAAGCAGAGGTTCTGCTGGAATCGGCGGTCCCTCTCCTCCCTGGAGAGCCGGGTTCGGCCTAATTGCATAGGTTCCTCCCCGTTGGGCCCAGAAGTGGTTTGCTTAGGGTCAAGACAAGGCGAGTGTTCACGAAAGAACCTGGGCGTGCGTGGTCTCTCTCTCCTTCTTTCTTGGATGCGCCTGTCAATTCGGGCTGCCAAAGTCATTAAGTCGCTGACACGACCTGGAAGCTCTCGTGCTGCTAATTCATCCTTGACGACGTCCGAAAGCCCCTCATAAAACATGTCGTACAGGGCCTCATCGTTCCACCTGCTGTAGCTTGCCATTGTACGAAAACGTATGATGTAATCGTCAACGGTGTCCCTGCCTTGGCGTATCTTGGTTAATTGTCGGGCAGCCTCTCTGTGGGGTTGAATGGGGTCGAAAACAGTCTTAAGCTCCTCCGAGAACCGTCTGTAAGATGAGCAGATGACGGAATCTTGAACCCACTCAGCTGTGGCCCACTGCGCTGCACGGCCGGTGAGGAGTGAGATGACGTATGCAACCTTGGACCTCTCTGATGGAAAGGCAGACTCTTGTAGAGAAAAGTTCAGCTCGCATTGACATAGGAAGGTACGACATGAGGCAGGATCCCCATTGTACCTTTCTGGAGGATTTATCTTGGTCCGCTTACTGGTGGAACAGCAACAGCAGGAGGTGGTACTCCTGATAAACTCAGTGAAGAGAGTTTCTCAGTTATGCCACATAGTTGAGTAGAGAACTCTGCCATGCGCACATCATATGTCCGAAAAGCACTTTCTACCTGGGACTTAAACTCCTGGGTTGTCTTTGGATCCATCGAGGCCGGAACTTCTGTCAGGAAGTGTTACGGACCAAACACGACAGACCCAGGAGTAGAGAAAAGTCAGTAATTTATTTTAGGAGACTTGGGCTTGAGGGAGTAGTACTGCCGCCGGCCAGGAGGAGGCGCCGTTGTCAAGGGAGCAGTGGATGACGAGCAGTGGCGGCGGAGAGGAGCAGAGGAAGAGTGCTGAAACTGGACGCTGGAGCGGGAGTTAATCCTGGGCGAGAAAGGTAGTCAGACAGAGGTGCTTTTGGGCAAAACCTTTTGGAGGCGGCGTGGAATCCTGGAATGCAGAGTGTGGGGAAGACAGCGTATCCCAGCAGAGTGGTGGCTTTGAGGCGGCAGGAACGGAGGAGGAATCCAGACAGGCAGGAGAGAAGCTGGCGTGGAATCCTGGAATGCAGAGTGTGGAGAAGACAGCGAATTCCGGCAGAAGGGTGGCTTTGAAGCGGCAGGAGCGGAGGAGGAATCCAGACAGGTGGGAGAAAAGCTGGCGTGGAATCCTGGAGCGTGAGGAAAAACACAGGGATCTTTAAACAGGCTGTGGCTTCGAGAAGCAGAGTACTTGGCAGACAGTCAGGCTATACAGCTTAACGTTCCGGCAGTGAGTGGAGCCGAGAGGAGGGTATAAATAGAGAGAAGCACAGGTGGAGGTGATCAGTCTGAATAACTGCGGGGCGTGGCCTAGGGGAGCCATGACAAGGAGAAATGAAGAAAATGGTGGAGCAGCAGATGGACTTACTGAAGGAGGTTAAACAACTGAAAAAGGTGATTGAAGAAAAAGACAAGAAAATTGAAGACCTGGAGGACAGAGTGGAACAACTGGAGCAATACACCAGAATGGAGAATGTGGTGATATCTGGACTGGAGACCAAACATCGTTCCTACGCCAGGGTCACTGCAGAACCCACTGAGGGGGAGGACGCTCCACCAGGTGAACTGCTTACACTTGAACAACAAGTTATTGACTTTCTGAGCACCAAAGACATTGTTGTTGACAGTAAAGCTATTGCTGCATGTCACACAATTCCTCAAAGACAGTCAAAAAGACAAAATATCGTCATCAAATTTGTCAATAGAAAAGATAAAAATGAACTGCTGAAAGTTGCTAAAACGCTTAAAGGCACTGGTGTTTATATAAATGAGCACCTACAAGAGAGGGGAATGCAGAAATTGCTTACCAAGCAAGAATTCTAAAAAAGGAGAAAAAAATACAGGACACTTGGACAAGGAACTGCAAAATAATGATAAAGCTCAAAGGAACACCAGAACAGGCTAAAGTCGTCACCATCAGGAGTATTCAAGAGCTGGAAAAGTACAAATGAAGAAGGAAGACCGGGTGTTTTGTTTTTTGAGACTTTCTTTATTGATTGAAAGAGGACTCAAAAGGAACGAGTGATGTATCGTTTGAATTTTTATTTTATGAGGATGAAGATCAGGATGGGATGTTGCAGGATATTGACCCAGAAATCCATTTCTACAATGACACTCATTGTGACTGTGAGTATTATTCTGAAGAGGATTTCAAGATGGAACTCAAAGGTTCTCACTTATACATTTCAACAGTCGGAGTCTTTATTCTAACTTTTCTGAAATTAAGGACTTTTTGAACCAGTTTGATGAACAATTTACTGTCATTGCCATCTCAGAGACTTGGTTAACTGAGGAGAAAGAACTATTAAACAAACTGGAGGGATATCATTTTTTCTTTCAAAATAGATTGAACAAAAGAGGGGGCGGGGTTGCATTTTGTTCGAATGGGTCTAAAATGTAAAGTTGTCCCACGTATGTCATTTTCAGTTGAAAATGAAATGGAATGTTTGACAATTGAAAGGGAAAGCTTGAAAAATATTCAAATAAGTTGTGTTTATAGAGCCCCAGGTGGATGTTTGGATCAGTTCAATAAGAATATTTCTGAGTTGTTTGAAAGAAGAAGTAATAAGCTGAGTTTAGTCTGTGGAGATTTCAATATTGATTTGTTAAAAACTAATGAGGATATAAAGACAACAGATTTTGTAAACACCATGTTTAGTTTAGGTTTTTACCCTCGAATATCAAAACCAAGTAGAATAACTTTAAATAGTGCTACACTAATTGATAATATATTTTTGAACGAAACTGGTAATAACAAAAAGCGGACTTCTTTTGACTGATATTACTGATCATCTTCCTATTTTTGTTGTAATTGAAATAAAAAACAATCAGAAAATGAAAGAAATTGAAACAATGAATATTTTATTTTTAGAGAAAAAACACCCTCATCAATTGAAGCAATGAAAGAGGGATTTGTTTCAGTATGACTGGCAAGAAATCTATGTTGATGACGTAAATGATTCTTACAGTATTTTCTTAAATATTTTTATGAGAATTTATGATTTCTACTGCCCATTGAAAACACGAAAGAAAAAAATCTTAACTAAATCAAAACCTTGGATGACTAAAAGTCTGGAAAATGCTTGTAGAAAAAAGAACAAATTGTATCGAGATTTCATTAATAATAAAACGGATGAAAATGAGATAAAGTATAAAGCTTACAAAAATAAATTAGTAGGGTATAATGAGAAAACAAAAAAGAGCCTATTATGACAAGTTACTGCAGAGATATGTGAAAGATATTAGAAGTACCTGGAAAGTAATTAATAATGAATACAAAAGAAAAAAGACAACTGTTTTCCAAAATTACATTAAAAAAGATAATGTGACCATTGAGGACAAACAGGAAATAGTTAATGAGATTAACGATTTCTTT
>ML136834.1:0-27811 GCA_003999625.1 Oryzias javanicus
TGGGTTAAAAACGTTTAATTTAGTATCTAACATATCTTAATCGTGTGAGTTAAAACATGGTAAAATTTAGTATAAAGAACATAATAAAATCATTTTTACAAAACAAGTTTAATATGCCAAACATAACTTGTTCAAATAAAGTTAAGACAAACTACTTATGTTAGATAAACAAGAGTTAATCAAGTAGATCTAAGACAATAGCTGCGTTTCCATTAACTCTGAAATTCTACCAACAAGATTTCATCTTGGCTTCATCTGTAAGCTGCACTTTGCTGCTTGCAGCCTGAATTATACGCAGATGTCTCCTTTAAGGAGAGTCTGGGAGTGCTCTGAACTTTCAAGGGAGCTTGTCATGTTTCCAACAGATAAAAAGTGTCCGGCTGTTTACTTATTTTTTAAATCCTGCTAAACAGGTCTCATGTGCGTCTGAGACTGTTGCTGGACTAGCTGCGCTGCACGTGCTCAGTGTGCAGCCCTAATGCTCCCTTTCAGGGAGTAAAAAAAAAAAAAAAAACTTGCTCTCATCCATCGCCGTGCTTTCAATGACTTATTGCGTGAGTTGGTTTTGCTCATTTGCATAATTAAAATTAAATGGAAACAGTGTTATTGAAAAAGTTGGGGTTTTTTTTCGAAATTCCTCTGATTTCAGTAAAGTTTGGGGTGTATGTGTAATGGAACACAGCTAATTTGGTTTTTGGGTAAACATAATTTAATTTTGTGCAACTGCTGTACATATTTTCATTTTAGTTCAACAGATTTTTTTCAGTGCAGCCGTGAAGGTTGTAAAATCTTCAGAAGTAAGTAATTAATGATAATAACTCTTGGTACGTGTTTTTAGAAATGTTTTATCTGAGTTTTAGCAACTTCAAATTTGTTCTCTCACCACCGTAGACACTAAATGTAACTATATGTTTCTGCATGAAGACGGCACTCTAGTGTATCTCGTGTTTGTTGTAAAGTGGTGTAGGACGCCTATATATATGTTCACACCATGTGTACATACACACACGACGCGCCACACACTACTTGTGAGTATAGGTACTGCATCTAAAGTACACACACACTGGCAGCATGAGGTGCGTTCAAGAACGGTGCCTTACGAACGAGCTCAATGTGGTTTCATGAATGTGCAGTAAGCAGGTGGCATCCACATTGAATACCACGTACCAAGAGATAAAAAAAAACATTCTTTTTATTCTTATTGTTTTCATTTATTTTATTTTTTACCATTAATTATTTCTGAAGATTTTACGACCTTCACAGCTTCTTGTGTTCACCAACTGTGACGTAACTTTCTGTTAGACGCTCAGGATTTCAGAATGAAAGCAATGCAACTTCAATGCAAAATTCTTCCATGCTGATCTCCTCAAGAGCTGGGACGTCTCGAGGTAACACAGACTTTCAAGTTCTTCCACAGATTCTCTGTTGGGTTGAGGTCCAGAGAGGCTGATTAGAACACTCCAGAACCTTGACATGCTTTTGGTTGATCAGAAGATGTATTTTAGATCATTGTCTTGCTGGAATATACAGCCCTGTTTGATCACCAATGCTCTCACTGATGGAGAAAGTTTTCCAAAATCTTACCAAATTGAACTGATTCCTCCTTTCTTTAATATGGATCAGCTGCTCTGTCCCTTTGAAGAAAAACAACCTCAAACATGATGTTTTCTATCTCCGTGCTTCATAGTTAGGATGATGTTCTGGGATGCAATTCAGTCTTTTTCCTTTCCAAACATGCAGCGTGGCATAAGTATCAAAACTAGTGTCATCATGCGTTACCATAGTAACATTTGTGACTGTTCTCTTTCAAGTCATTGACCAGTTCCTTGTGTAGTTCTGGACTGTTTCCTCACTGTTCTCCAGATCATTTGTTCCACCAGGTGAGATCTTTCATGGAGCTCCAAGTGGACGGAGATTGTCAGTCATCTTGTATTTCTTCAGTTTTTCTAATAAACTGACCAATACTTGATCTCTTCTCCCCAAGCTGCTACTTACACTAGATTGGTTCATTCCAGTCTTGTTCAGGTCAAAAATCTTGTCCCTGGTGTCCTTTGACAGCTCTTTGGTGGAGAGGTTTCTGTGACTGTTGAAAGGTGTGGACGGGTGTTTTTAAACAGATAACAACAGGTGACATTAACACAGGGAGGGAGTGGAGGACAGAAGAACTTCTTAAAGACGAAGAAACAGGTCTGTCAGGAACAGAACTCTCGTTTGTGGAAGATTTTCTAACTTTCTTCCCCATTGTTTGAGGGTCAAACTGTTTCCTAGGATTATTTTTGATCACGCCTGGTAAATACAGCATCTAGTTCAAAAAAGTTTCATATTCAAAAATATTATTTTTAGCTATAGTTTTTCCAGAAATACAGTAGCTGAATGTGATTGAAATGAGCTCAACTTTGGTCATGTGGTCCACAATCCAGGATTTCATCTCTGCTCTTTGCAGATGATGTTCCTGTTGGCTTCATGGAGCCAGGACCTTCAGCGGGCATTGGAGTAGTTTGAAGCCGAGTGTGAAGCAGCTTAGGTGAGGGTCAGCACCACTAAGACCGAGGCCATGGTTGTTGACTGGAGAAAGGTAGTTTGCCATCTCTGGGGGGTGGAGTGCTCCTGCTTCAGGGGGAGACGTTTAAATATCTTGTACGGTGGCCCTGAGGGTTCATAACACATCAACTTGGCGACGCACACAACACTTCACAACACAACACATTAAAACTTGTTGTGTTCACACTGTGTTCAAACTTCACAACACATTAACCAAAACGGAAGTTTGATCTACGATGGAAGTTGCACTGCTTTTATTCTGAAATTTCCACCGGGCTAACCGGCTAACAGAAAGTTTCGTCACAGGTGGTTAACTGCAGGAGGAATACACGACAAGCAAGCACTCTGAAAAATAGGAGGAGGGTTCAATTTTTTAAAATGAAGAATTTAAAAGTGAGCTGAGCTTTGTAGTTTGTCGTAGACCTAACTCGTATATTTTTTTTTCTCATGTAGAAATAATACTGACTAAAAATAGTCTAAAAACTGAAAAAATAAAAACTAATAGCATGTAGCTGAATATCAACTAAACTTTAAATTAGCCTAAAAAACGGAAAAAATACTAAATTAGCCAGAATGGCTAGCATGTAGCTGAAATATAAACTAAACTCCAGATTAGCCTAAAAACTGAAAAAATCCAAAATCTGCCTAAACAGCTAGCATGTAGCTAGATTCACTGTGGCGACCCCTGAAGGGAAAAGCCCAAAGGAAAAGAAGAAGACGCTTGCAATAATGAGATGCTGTTCTAGAAACATGCTCTTTCTAAAACTTAATGCAACCACAAGAAAGCACAATCCAGTGTTTTCTTGTGCCAGTCCCAAGTCTGGTTAAATGCAGAGGGTTGTTTTAGAAAATCAATCTCATGTCAAACCAGAATCATTTGCTTCAGCATCTTTTTTTTTAGATTTATTGCAAATGTTTTTTTATTTCTTTATTTCAGAGTTTGCATTACAGTTGGCAGGCTGTAGGACTCTCTCCCAGGACACCTGGCTTTGCTTCCCGGGGGTTAAGGAGCTAAAAATCCAGTGTTGGTCATTTTATGTATTTGCTTTAAAGTTTATATTTGATTTAATATATATTTTTTGCTTTTTATTTACTTCTTTTAATGTTCTGTTTGTGTAGCCTCAGCATTGTGTGCTTGTTTTTTTTTCTGCAATTAATTGGGCTTCATTAGTTTTATTGATTCATTGATTTGTTAGGCCTCATTGATTTAACTAGTTTAGGGACAGACTTGTTGAATTTAGTTAAGTTGGTTGGTCTTTGGTTGGATTTTTAGAGTTAATTGGTTTGATTGGATTTTGATTGATTTTTTTTGGTTGATTTTTTTTTTGAGTCATGGTTCTGCTGTGAAATGAGGTCCCAGTGTTTTGCATGGCTTTTACCGGCTTGATTTTCATTGAGTTTGAGTTTTGTGTTTTTCTAATCGTAATTTTCGCGTTTGTGTTGTTCCTGTTAGGAACAAAGGGGTGGAGTGTGATGGAAATTATACGTTTACGTATACATTTCATCTTTACAATTAAATGTGTCTAACCTTTGTGCACAGACGTGAGGCCACAGTCTTTGCTTTCTTATTGTCAGGACGCCTTGATCACAGTGTATAAACATTTTGACTTCATTAGAACACCTTGTCCATATTAGATATGGCGCTTACGTTCCTATCCTAAGTTTCTGATTAAAGTTGTTTGTATGTTTCTATAAAATACGAATGTCCTTCATCACAGGCAGGGCTCTGCAGGCCTCTCCTCCATGCTTGCAAGACGTGTACTTTTCTCTGCTCTGTTTTAATAAACATAATTAAAACCGTTTGACAACATTTCTTTATTCCATCGATCCAACTATTTTTCCACCACAGAAGTTAATGGTTAAACCGTTGAAACGGCCAATCTAAAGATCAGCAAGTAGCGATTAAATGCCACTAAAATGGCCAAAATATTTAGGATTAAACATAATTCCCGTTTCTCCAGCAGCCAAACCAACATTACAATTAGTAATAATATTTTAATAAATCATGCTAATTTCTGCTCATGACGTAGAATTTATGCTGACGTTACCTCGCTGGGAATCTCCGCTTTCATCTGAAGATTTCCCACAATCCTTTGTTTTTATATTGCAGTGCAGGTACATGGTTCCACCACAAGGTGGTGCCAAATACACATTTTACAGAATTTAACAATAATATTTACACATGTTACATTAAGATATTTATTCTTTTGAGTTTTTTGTTCTTTTAATTATTTATTATGTGTATCTTTTGACACTTTTATGTATTTCGTTATGTAAGTTCAGTTTATAAATTCAAAACTTTTTAAAATATTAAAACAGCCAACACGCTTTCTTAGTAATTTAAATGATCATTTAAAAAATGTCTTTTTGTAGTCTTAAATATACCAAACTAGCATGCTGTTGTGCTCAAACTCTTGATTCCTGTTTAAAGATTGTGAAAACTCCATAGATGAAGAAATCTTTAGTGATTACAGAATTGATTTGAATCAAAAGGAAATGGGTTCAATTCCAGTACCTGAAATCTTTCTGTGTAGTTTTGGTATTTAGTTGAATGTTTTCTTTTTGCTAAATACACAATAAATATGAATAAAAAGACATCAGGATAACTCTTTAAGCATGGTTGTAATGTATTTTCATAGACATGTGTAACAGAGGCACTGAGACATGCAGATCCATATGCAAAGGTTTAATGGCGTCAGTAAAAAAACAAGGGATAGGCAGAGCTGAGTCAAAATCCAGGCTGGGGTCAAACACATGGAGTGAGGCTGGGAGACGAGAAGACATGCAAAGGTCAGGACACAGAGAAACTGGCAAGAAAGACCACTCAGACTGAACGTAATACAAGAATACAAGACTTCGCATAGAGCCCTGCTTGGTGCCAGACTAAATACTGTTGGAGATGATTGTCTGATGTGGAACAGCTGGTGAACCTGGGAGCAGAGAGCAAAGACTGATTGGAGAGTGAGGTAATGTCAAAACTCAGGCGATGGCTCCCTCTGGTGGTCGACAGTGGAGGAGGATTGTTGAACTGTGACAACATGAGTTTATTTTGTAGTAATACGTAGTTGTAAATGACTGATGTAAACAAGAAGAAGATTTGAAATGATCTGTTGTAAGCGTAATTGTTGCCTTTAAAAGTAAAGTTTGATTTGAATTGTATTTATTTCTCGGGGAGAGCGTAAATGAATTTGCGGCAGCGGCAATTTTTTGATCTGCTGTCCACAGATGAGGGCCTGTAAAGTGAGAAGACAGAAGAAGTGGTTGTTGACGTTTAAAAAAATTTGAAAGACATAGCAAACAGTCACCAAGCTGCGCGTGTGTGATTGAATGTGCTTGTAATAATAATTTCAGGTGCTTGTAATAATAATTTGGCTTGTTCAATACCTGAATTGAAGTGTTTTGGGATGAAAAAAAATGAAATGTGAAATTTCCCCAGGTTGGAATTGAACCTCTGACCTTCTGACTGGGAGGTCACTGCTTATGCCACTGCGCCACCAAGGGATGGAATCCGAAACAGCACAATTAGTGTTATTTAATGCTGATGCATTGTCGGATCTCGCCAGCCCCGGTCTGGGATGCAGACATAATGTTGGGGGAACAAGTTTGGGTATACTGACAGACTGGGGTGGAAAATCATCCCAAGCCCCTAAAATTTACTCCTCCTCCCATGAAAATCCTCTTTTTACACTTTTTACACTTTGTAACATTCATCTGAAGATTTCCCACAATCTTTTGTTTTTATACTGAAGTGCAGGTACATGGTTCCACCACAAGGTGGTGCCAAATACACATTTTACAGAATTTAACAATAATATTTACACATGTTACATTAAGATATTTATTCTTTTTTTGAGTTTTTTGTTCTCTTAATTATTTATTATCTTTTGATACACATCCAACATTTGTTCCCAATGATGCTTGTAATGTGCTAATAATGTGATGCACATTTAATACGCTTTTTATCAGAGGTATTAACATTTTGATGTACCTTTGACACACTTTATAAACTTTTTTTTCCCACTAAAACCATTTCAGACACTTTTGTAAATAGACTCACTGTCACGTACCATACATCATACCTATACTATTCCCACTGCAATCGACAAAAGGATTTTCACTGGGCGTCTTATATATGCAACCAGATACACTTATTCCAAACTTTTGGTTTTGACTCCACTAGGATTTTAGCACATTTGAATTCCCTACAATTTCTTAATTATAAATAACATATGAAGACATGTAAATATGACTTTGAAAGGTTTTTATTTTAAATAAAAATACAGGTTTAGCCACAGTGTATGTTGGAAAGTTAGTGATGGAATCCCTGCCGGTTACCAACGGCGTGATTTCAAAAATCAACGCGGAAGCGCAGTGTATGCAAGCCATAACTTGCGTATGTGCAGGGTGTGATGCCATCTAGAAAGTAAGAAAACATTGCAGTACCGGCACTGACCGGAGAGGCTGGTGCTTAGAGTGAGCTCATTCTCATAAGGTCCCGTAATAAAATCCTCTTTTTCAGCCTCAAATAAACCCCTTTAAAGCCTGGTGCTTAAAGTCCAATGGCTTCGTGTTTGATCAATGAAAAATCTGAGAGGAATGATTCTTTTTTTTCTAATTTTGTTTTTTTATTATTTTATTTTTTTTCTAAACATAATTTCTTTTCGCTTACTGAGGGGGCGGGCTTTTTATGATTGACAGATGAGGATCGTGGTGGATTTTGGGAGTTAAACTCTGGTGTCTTCTGCTGCGTTTAGCATGAGCGCTATTTTAGGGTTTTTTTGTCCTGCTGCCGTGCTGTAAAGTGTTCTAAAACACTCTGTGGGAGTCATCTGGTGTCTTTTGACCAGAAAGTACAAAAAAAAATAACTTGATATTTACCGGAAATAAACCATCAATACAGATTATGATTGTTTCTATTAAAGATTGAATTTTTTCAAACTCTCAAAAGTTAATCACATGAGTGTTTTCAACATGAATAACCTTTGATGTTTGAAGTTAAAATTATTAAAGTTTTCCTTAGTATTTTTATTCATAGTTGTTTTCTTTTATTAAAGTCACGATATGTAAGGGCGGGATTCAGAGATGCTACAGTTACACCACAATATCTTCATGTAAAGTGACTGACTTCACACAGGTGATTTGGATTTTTTTTTTCCATTATATTTTTTTAGATCTGGACCACAGAAAAGTAAGCAAACAGAAAGCTTATGACAAGATTATATAACAAAGACAGAGGTCCAACCATATATATATATGAGTTCAGTCCGTTATTCCATAGGAAGTCAGGTATTGTCCAGGGAATGTAAGACAGTAACAAGCAGAGAAAGAAGAAAAGGGGAAAGAAAATAAAAAATAAATAAATTAAACAAAATAGAGAATAAAAACAATGAAAAATTAAGAGAAAATATGCCCTAATATTATCACAGCAGGGTACAATATGTTTCCCAACATGTACACTTATGAAGGTATATAGACTGATATAAATGTTTGTCTCCATCTTCACAAATTGGTATAGTACATATAGTTGGTAACATAGATCAGGTCACACAGAACTTGTGGTATAACTCTTTCCATAAGCAGGGAGATCAGAGTTCCACTCCTTGTCAATACCTTTCAAGGTAAGAATATATATATGTATATATACTCATGCACGCATACCCATATCTATTTATATACATGTACACACATACCTACACACTCGCGTGCAAATATTTATATATCTATACATCCATAAATAGATATGCATATATAAAATTAAAAAAAAGAAGAAAAAAAAAGACACAATTGTAAAGCTCTTGGTATCAAACAAATTCTGGTCTAGATGTGGCAATGAATTGGATCCATTTATTCCAACTATGATAAAATTTTTCCTTTTGAATCCTGAATTGATATGTCAATTTTTCCATCCTAAATATTTCTAAAACAATTCCAACCCAGTCATCCAGAGTAGGCTGAGTTGGACTCGGCCATCTCCTTGTTATTGCTTTTTTACAAGCTACTAAAAGCAGCTGCATAAGTTTTATCTCAGACTTGCATTTCATAAAAGGTGTAAAACCCAGATATAAAACTGTAAAGCAAAGGGGAATTGGAGTATCAAACACAGTGCTCAAACACATCTACACACCCCTCCAGAATGACAGTAGACTGGGGCAGTAGTCCAGAAAATATGAAAGTGGGTTGCGAAGTTGAACCACATCTCTCCAGCATCCCTGTCATCCCCTATACTTCATTGGTATGGATTTTTAAAATATCTTATAATATTTTTCCAGCCGTGTTCTCTCCAGGTCATTGAACTGGAGTCCACCACTGAGATGACAGGATGCTGGTCCAAGCCTCTGCTTGATAAATTTGATTTTGATTCTTTCTCCCATTTGCATTTAATGTACAGAGTGTTGTCTGAGCATGAAAGAGAAAGTGCATTATATATTTTAGAAATGGATTTGGAAGTTAACTAATAGAATTTTTTAAGATACGATAAAATTCCATCTCCACCTCAGATAGATCAATCATCTTACATTCGCTAAAGAGATGTACGATCGTACCTGCAGATACCTGTGAAATTCATTACATTCCAGCCCATGTTTTTCCTGCAATGAATCAAAACTACACATAACATTATTTTCAGTAAGTGAAGGTAAGTTGTGAGTCCACAGGATGACCAGGACTTAAAACTAACATATCTTTTGGGCTGAAGTCAGAATTCATATGCAAACCATCTGAAGATTCTTAACATATTTGTAATTTTTCCCTAACCTTAAGTGTATGAGTCAGCCAATGGATCCCCAATCTTTCCATATGATTAATCAAGCCCTTATCAGCAATCACAACTTGGATTGGAATCCTAGAAAAAAAATTTGTTTTCCATCTCCTTCCACCTTGAAGCATATCTGTCACTGTACCAGTATAGAATAGGCACGATTTGTGCAGCGTAATAGTAATTTCTGAGGAGGGGAGACCCAGTCCTCCCATTTCCTTCGAAAGTTTAAGTGGTGTATTTTATCCTTGGTTTACGGCCCTGCCAGATAAATCTAGAAATCCATTTATCCCACTCTCTGAATTGATTTTCACTCACCTCTAAGGGTAAGTTCTAAATAGGTATAATTGTCTGGGGAGGATGTTCATTTTTATTACAGCTACTCTAGAACCCAGGCTCAAATAAGGAATCAGATTCCATCTATGTAAATCGACCTTTATGTTAGAGGATACTGGCTCAAGATTCAGATTTTGAAAGTGAAACTGTGATGACATACAGTAAAGTTTCAGTCAATAGGAAGACATAATATAAAAGATTTAATTTTAACAGAGTTGTACATGTTTCACTTTTTAACATTGTTGGTAATTATTTGGTAAAAATACGTAATAATTTGTCCAGTAAAAAAATTTGTTTCGATTTTTTTTTTTTTTTTTACTGACTCAAGAACTAGATTTTGTTCACTGCAGTTGTGACTTTAACCTTGGAGCATCAAACCACAAACAGCAACATCAATTTGAAGGCTGTTGTTACCAAAGTCTTCTGCTGAATGATTGTATATTTCTCTTTCTAGAATTCTAAAGCTAGCAGCAGCTCACAAAACATCTGCTGCATTGTTCTATAAACATTATCACAGTTTATATTTAATTGCACTTTGAGCCAATTTTCAAAAGACATATTAAAATAAAGTAGTTTTTGTTAAAAAATACTCTGTCATTTTTAACCTTTTGATTAAAAAAATAATAAATGGAGGGAGGAAAATGAATGGATGAAAATCAAATTTGAATTTTTCCACCTTTGTCATGGGAGGGAGCATCTGGACCTATAAGAGAGTTGAAAAAGCTTCAGGTTGTGGATTCAATCTGAAAAACAATCCCAAACTGTTTACAAAGTGTTCACAACACTTAAGAATCTCTGACTCTCTGTCTTCAGTCATTCAAAAAATCTAAATCCAACATTTGTTCCCAATGATGCTTGTAATGTGCTAATAATGTGATGCACATTTAATACACTTTTTATCAGAGGTATTAACATTTTGATGTACCTTTGACACACTTTACAAACTGTTTTTTCCCACTAAATCCATTTCAGACACTTTTGTAAATAGACTCACTGTCACGTACCATACATCATACCTATACTATTCCCACTGCAATCGACAAAAGGATATTCACTGGGCGTCTTATATATGCAACCAGATACACTTATTCCAAACTTTTGGTTTTGACTCCACTAGGATTTTAGCACATTTGAATTCCCTACAATTTCTTAATTATAAATAACATATATGAAGACATGTAAATATGACTTTGAAAGGTTTTTATTTTAAATAAAAATACAGGTTTAGCCGCAGTGTATGTTGGAAAGTGAGTGATGGAATCCCTGCCGGTTACCAACGGCGTGATTTCAAAAATCAACGCGGAAGCGCAGTGTATGCAAGCCATAACTTGTGTATGTGCAGGGTGTGATGCCATCTAGAAAGTAAGAAAACATTGCAGTACCGGCACTGACCGGAGAGGCTGGTGCTTAGAGTGAGCTCATTCTCATACGGTCCCGTAATAAAATCCTCTTCTTCAGCCTCAAATAAACCCCTTTAAAGCCTGGTGCTTAACCTTTGATGTTTGAAGTTAAAAATATTAAAGTTTTCCTTAGTATTTTTATTCATAGTTGTTTTCTTTTATTAAAGTCACGATATGTAAGGGCGGGATATAGAGATGCTACAGTTACACCACAATATCTTCATGTAAAGTGACTGACTTCACACAGGTGATTCGGGTTTTAAAGTGAAACTGTGATGACATACAGTAAAGTTTCAGTCAATAGGAAGACATAATATTAAAGATTTAATTTTTAACAGAGTTGTACATGTTTCATTTTTTAACATTGTTCGGAATTATTTGGTAAAAATACGTAATAATTTGTCCAGTAAAAAAATTTGCTTTTATTTATATATTTTTTTACCAAGTCCAAAACGAGATTTTGTTCACTGCGGTTGTTACTTTAACCTTGGAGCATCAAATTATAAACAGCAACATCAATTTGAAGGCTGTTGTTACCAAAAGTCTTCTGCTGAATGATTGTATTATTTCTCTTTCTAGGATTCTTAAGCTAGCAGCAGCTCACAAAACATCTGCTGTTTAAGGCCGCGAAGGGGAAGAGCACTTCCTGTCCAGGGAAGGAGTCTCTCCAACAGGAAGAGCTCTTTCCAGAAGTCTTTTACTTGCTTTGCAATCTGCTTTATTTTTGTCCCCGTTTTTTTTCCACATAACTCCAATGGCCTTGTGGGAGCTTATTTACATCATTATTACAATGTAAAAAAAAGTTTAGACCACCAAGTTGGTTGTCGACTACAGCCCGGCATTCAATACAGTGATCCCCTCCAAACTGGTCTCCAAAGTCACCAACCTGGGTCTGGAGAAGCTAATTTGCAGCTGGATACAGGACTTCCTCAGCAACAGACCCCAAGCAGTGAGGATTGGCAGCCATCTCTCCACCACACGTGTCCTCAACACCGGAACACTGCAGGGCTGTGTTCTCAGCCCACTCCTGTACTCACTGTTCACCCATGACTGCACTGCCAAGCAGAGCTCCATCATCCTGAAGTTCGCTGATGATACCACCATCCTTGGTCTCATCTCCAACAACAATGAGCGCGCCGACAGGGACGAGGAGACATCACTCACCAGCTGGTGTCAGGAAAACCACCTCTCTCTCAACATCAAAAAAACAAAGGAAATGATTGTGGACTTCAGGAGACATATAAATCACCACCTACCCATCCTCAGTAACAATGTGGACGTGGAGCAGGTCAGAAGCTTCAAATTCCTCAGGGTACACATCACTGAGGATTGGACATGGACGCTACACACAAACACCGTGGTGAAGAGAGCCCGTCAAAGACTCTACTTCCTGAGAAAACTGAAGAAGTTTGGCATGAACACCAACATCCTCAGGAACTTCTACAGATGCACCATCCAGAGCTTTCTGGTGGGCTGCATCACGGTGTGGTATGGAAACTGCACCTCTGAGAGCCGGAAAGCTCTACAGAAAGTCATCCGAGTAGCAGAGGACATCACCGGCAGCACCCTTCCTTCCATCCAGGACGTTTATCACAGCAGAAGTCTGCGTGAAGCACGGAGCATCACTAAGGACAGTACTCACCCAGCAAAAGGACTCTTTCAACTGCTACCCTCTGGCAGATGATACAGGAGCCTGCCAGCACGTACGAAGAGACTCAGAGACAGCTTCTACCCTCAAGCTGTCAGACTCCTAAACTCAAACTCTAAATAGCACCTCAAATTGAGGCTGGTCATTGTACCAACTTTTGTATAGCAACTTAAGTGCAATATGTTTAAAACCCCTCCGGATCACGCCACTAGCTTCACACCCCCACATCCCTTTTGTTTTTATGCACTTAGACCAGGGGTCTCAAACTCGCGGCCCGCGGGCAATCTGCGGCCCGCGGATGATAATTTGCGGCCCCGTCTTCATATGAAAGATCACTGTTAGTGCGGCCCGCAAGGCTGAGATGAATGACAGTTGTTGTGTGCAGAGCTGAATGAACCAATCACGGTAAAGTATATGGTTCTGGAGGGCGGGACATCGGCGGGCTGTCCAGAGCCTCCTCTCTCTTTAATTCATTCCTCCAGTCAGCTGGGTGGAGGAGGAGCCATGAAGCTGTGAAGAGCTTTCTCACTGAACGTGATTCGCGGGCCCCGCTCCTCTTTCGCCACGTGACAACCCGTGATACACAGCCTGCCGCTTGTCAAAAAGCGTGTTACGCCTGACGAAGCGCGACAATATCGGGCACGTATCAAATATTCCGCGTGGACAAATCAGACCCTCACGAGCGCTTTTCCTCCTCCATGAGCAGAGAAAGTCCTCGCGAGAGAGACTGACTACTTCCGCGTGCGTGAGTGATGCCCGCGAGCGAGCAGAATCTTCAAAGGTGCTTCCACACCGGCCGCATGTCTGCGCGGGTTTATGAACGCACGCTCAGCAGGTGGTATCCACACCGGATTATAATTGCTCTTTGAAAATATAATTTCATATAGACTGTAAGGTAAAAACGACCAATGCTCAATCCCAGCAAACAACACAAATGTGATGCTAATGAGCAACCATCATTCCAGTCCAATGTGTGACCATACAGTCTTCTAATAAAGTTCTTTTGTGATACATTCTTGTGAAAAACAACAGTGGGTTGAACTTTGGAAAACTAAAATATCAATTCATTTAATATGAATTCTTTTTGACTTGTTTGTTTGTACACATTCAAATTAAAAACAAGGAATCTGGAACCTTCATCATCAGCACCAAGTATTTCTATCTGAGTCACACTGGTGGAAATTGAGTCTAAATTCATCATTGGTGGGATTTTAGGTCATTTGGATTATTCCAACTGATCCAGTACTGAAGCTGAATCCAATAGGCAACCCCTAATATTGATTCTAATCCAATTGTTGTCGTGATGAATTGTTACAACTCTAATGAACCAAGATCCATTTTGATAGTCTTCATAACTGACCTCAGAGTTTTGAACACACTTGTGCTTTAGCCTAAAAACTGGGGAATGCTTCCCATCAAGGAGGTCCTGGAATTCCTTTGTCCAGTGGGCAAAGATGTTTCCATAATTAAAATCAGATTGAATAATAAATAGAAACAGTAAACAGTAAATAAATGCAAGTTCTGGCGTCTACAGGAAGTGTCGCCCATAATTCACGCAAAGGCTCATGGGGGCTAGAAATAAGGTGGACTGTCTACGATGAATGCATGACATAAACCACATCAGTCAATGTATTAGTTGCAAGACAAGTTTGAAGTGACTCTGAGAAGTGAAAAATTGTATAAAAAGTATTTGAGAGGGATGAAGCACTCTTGTATTATCCAAGATGCTGAGGACTGATGACAGAACTATTAGTGTTTGGTTGCATTCAGGGAATCTTTGAAGAAGAAATCCTTGACTAATGACTTCTGATTTAAAAATCAACAAAATAGGTTTTTGTTTTAGTATTTCATCAAGGTTTTAATGATAATAATAATAATGGTTTTGAGTTGAATTAACAAGTGCCATTTCCTACCGATATTCTTAGACAACACTTGTATTTAGAGTTTGTAATAAGTTGGTGAAGTGAATATGTCATTTTGAAAATGGGAAACATCTGGTTTCAAACCAGACACCTCATGATTATTAGACAAGAGCTCTACCACTGAGCTACACTTCCCACTAGACCACTCGTCCAAACGTTCTATTTAAAGTTGACACAGGAATATGGATATTTTTCATGTGCATCTCATCTTGCTTTTTCAGCTGGAAACACAGTCTGCAATGTGTTTCATTTACCACAAGATGGCGACAATAGCACACCAATCTCACTTCAACAATCTGCTGTCTCGCCGTTTATTTTAGCCTTTCATTTTTTACATTAACAACTTACCTGGATTCTTCCCGTCAGATTCCTCTCAGTACAATTAACTCCCACAAATACCCAGAACAAAACCTCCTTAAGGCCTTCTCAACATTAAACTACAATCCTCCAAAAGTCACCTTCCAAATGATTTCTTTCATGCAGCCTTGTGTTGCTGCAAACAAACATTTTAATACTTTATCGGGATATTTTCATTTAAAATATTCCTACCTAATACTTTTGTGCATCAAAAGTCTACACTCTGTCGTTTCCAAGTAAAGTCGTGCTGCTTACAGGTGCTTATTTGGAAGTCCAAGTACACTTCCTTCTCAAGTAGGCTGCTGTTGAGAAATCAATATTTATCTGGACGGAGTTGTGTCATTTAGAGCCTAAGTAAGTTAACATGGTGTTGTGTCCAGACCAAAATTAAAAAGAACGTTCCTCTAGGGAAAAACCACAGACATGACCGGCTCTTTTCTCACCAGTTAAAAGTTGCCTAAATTCCTGTGCTCACATAATCATTGTAGAGCAAAAGTCAGTCAATTCCAGCATGTTTGACATTAAAGTCAAACGTATTCCTGTTGTAATGTTTTCTATTGCGGTCAGTGAATTGCTGTTAGCTCAGCCGTGGTTCTAACATCTCTCCTCTTTGTTTTTATTCAAAACCGTGTCTGATTTCTGGAAAAATAAAGGTAAAACATGATCAAAATGATTAGAAACTGATGCCAGAAAAAGGAAATTGACTATTCATCCAATGTTGGAGGATATCAAACAAATTTGTGTTTAGATTTGTGAACGATCCAAGACATGAAATAAGAATACAATTCTGCAGGACATTCCTAAAATAAATATCTGACATTTTTCTGTTGAAAGTGGTTAGGTTACCTTTTATTATTTATATAAAATGGTGTCCAACAGTGTTTAGTTCTTTGGTTTCCCGTCTAAATCCATTAAGCTGAAGTTGCGTATCTCGCTCACGGCCTTGTCACTGTTTTGTCTGACGTCACAGTGAGAAGGGTCTATTGGAAGATGACGAGGAAAGAAAAAAGAAAGTTGTACCTGAAAGAGAGAGAAAGAGATGAGGATGAGCAGATGGTGACATGATAATAGTGGGGGGGGTAGAGGAAAATCCAATAAGAAGTAAAAAATGAGAAGGAAACTGTAATTGAAAGAAAGGAGCAGTCTAGAAAAAGCAACAGCACAATACTGGATGAAATGTTTCTGCAGACACCAAAGTCCAGCATGCAACCTGACAGAAATAATGTTTGTGGTTGTAAGAAGACAAACAAAACATAGTAATTGCCTGTAATGTCAAATGTCGAACCAGGACACCTCTGACCCATCATTCTCTGCCACTCAGCATCCCATACCAGTTCATATCACCAATAGATATTCTAATCACTTCAATTCATTTCCAAGTGCCTCGCATGTCAGATGTCTCCTTTCAATTCACACATTACCAGTCACTCAACCCATCTCATGCTCACATCAGATTTTACCAACAACAATGAAGATGGCTGTTTTTAATGTCAGATCACTTTCAAACAAGTCTTTTATCGTTAATGATCTGATTTTCGACCATTATTTAACTTGTTTGTTTTTAACTGAAACCTGGCTTGGCACTGATGCTCCAGCTATTCTCACTGAGGCTTCTCCACCTAATTTTAATTTTTTATATTCAATCAGGGGAGGTAAGAAAGGTGGCGGCACAGCATCGATAGCTCACTAAACAATAATGTCTGAAAATACTGTTCTCAACAAATATTCTTCTTCTGAGCATCATGCTTTTCTCTTTGGTGCCCCACCTGTTTTAGCCGTCACAGTTTATAGACCACCAAACCCTCCTTCCTGTTTGATTGAAGAATTTTCAGAATTTTTATCTTTTCTTCACATTAGGTACAATAGGATTTTAATAACTGGTGATTTTAATTTCCATGTTTGTAAAAACGATGATGTCTATGCTTGTGAGTTTTTAAATCTTCTGAACAGCATGGATTTTAAACAACATGTCACACAGGCCGCTCACAACAGAGGACACACCCTCGACCTCGTCATCACCTACGGTCTGTCTGCCGGGGTGTCCTCTGTTGTTGATTTAACAATATCAGATCATTACTGTGTGTTTTTTAATGTCACCAGTGAAATCCAGCAGGGAGCCTCAGTGAGAACTGTGAGGAAACGGTATATAAATCCTGAAGTGGATGATGCAAATTTTATTGATATTTTTAACCAAACTCCTTCTCAGACTTCATCTGCATCCTGTGATTTTATGGTTGATGATTTTAATAAAAGACTTCAGTCTTCCTTAGATGCAGTGGCTCCATTCAAGACAATTAAAGTTAATTGCATCACAATTTTCAGCAAAAAGCTTCAGACTAGCATTATAGAGGGGAATGCAACTTTTCTAGTTTCATCTTGTTTTAATACCAGGAATGAATGAAGGACAGGGGCTGCACAATTCATTAAAGGTTTAATAAACTATCATCGTTGTTGTCTTTATGTTTAGTTAGTTTAAGGCTAATGATGGTTAAGATTTGTGCTTTACATCCACTTTGCACATGACCTTAATAGTGGAGTAATCTGAAAAGTAATCAGAGATTAGTCGACTGTTTAAATAATCGTTTGTGGCAGAACTAAAGGAAAGTTGATTCAGCTGAAAAACTGACATGAAATTCATTTATTTTAGACAAAATAAAATAAAACAAGTGAACATTTATCCTTCTCAGCCACACGGATCTAAACATGTTAATCAGGGATCAGAATCCTGTCTGTGTCAGTGAGAACCAAAATCTGGTTTTGGAAAAAGATGATTAAGCCTTTCCCAAGTTTTTAACATTTGATATTTTGATATTAAAATGAAACAATTTGTTCAGAAAAACATATAAATAGATTAAAAAAGCTTCATGTCATCAGAATGACAGGAGTTTCTGCAGACAGGCTTTTCCTCTTGAAGCAGCAAATTTCACTATGACACAATGTTTTTTTGGTAAATTATATTTATTCTTTATGTGGTCTTTTTGTCTTTTTGGTTTGATTTTCTATGTTCATTTTGGAGTGAATTTTACTGCTGTGCTTCAGTGTCTTTAACTCTCAGAAGTTTCAGATTCATCCAGATTCATCCTGAGGATTCTGGGCTTCGTCTCATAAAGCTTGACCTGGATCACTGACCTGCAGCTAGAAAAACAGTCCAGAGTCCTTCACCTGAATCTCTTCATGGAAATACGTCGCATTTTTCCTTTTGTATAAATTGTGGGACAGAAGTATTCATAGAACTTCCATTTAAAGTAATAAAAGCATCATCAGCTTGTGTTCATTATAAAGTCTGGTGGTAGAGTTCTGATCAAAGTCTGCCCCCTGGTGGACACATCCTTTGTTTTGAATCAACTCCTGTCTTAGGTGTCATGATAGAAAACACATCCTGTTAGAACTTTCTGTTCAGTTTCAAGGCAAAATGTGAAATGATCACATTCATCAATAAGTCCCACAGGCCTGAACTCCAGCTCAAAGGGAAGTTAAGCCTCCCTTAAGGGTTTGTGGCTCTGTGAAATCCAATCTCAATCGATCAGATGATCAGAGTCTAAGGAAAATGAGTTTGTTAGGGGAGAAACTTCCAAATGAAGAAAAACACAAATGCAGGATTCATCAAACTTCTGCAGGATTCATAACCTGAACACAAGCAACAATCATGGAGCCCAGCTGCTGCAACCCCATTGCTTCACCTGTGTTCTGTGTGAAGACAGAAAAGATGGCTCCATTCATGAGGACGCCTGTCATGTACGTTCCACCTTCAGGAAAACGCAGCAGTTTTCTTTGTAAGTTATCCCTACCTGTTTGAATGACTGTGGTTCTCTCAACATTTTCCTGCTCTCTTTGACTTAACCACAGCCATTGTGAGGCTGTCATTTACTGCAGGATCCACAAGTGTTGCTCTGATTTCATCACCAATCTGTCTATGTGATTGGCCTTTTCGTCCTGGTTTTGTCCCCTTCCTCCACCCATCCACACCCGTCTTCTGTGTGGCTGACCTTCCATGTACTGCAGTTTGATTCAACTGTGAGTGACAAGGAGAGGCTCATTTAAGCCATTTTCATCAGTGTAAAATGAGGTTGACCTGAAAGAAGGGATTCATGGACATTTTCATCAAAACATAATACAAAAATGTATTTAAAAAACCATGTACAAAATGTTTTGACATGTTCAGCATTTTTTTGACACATTCAATGAAATCAAGATTATTAGTTGTAAGAACAATGACTATTCAGCCTTTACAAGTATAGCTGATTTTAACAGACATGATAAAAACAATCGTCACCAAAAGTGATCATTTTGCAGAGATTTGATCTTATGTTATGTACGATTGTATGCCAGAATTCCCATCACATTCATGAAGGGAGCACAAACTGAGATGTGTGAGGTGCTGCAGCCCTCCAAAGTCTCCAAGGGACTATGATGGGAAAGGACAACATAAAATACTCAAGTAGTGTTTTTTCTGTGAAGATGAAAGAAATGATTATTCAAATTTGGTTAAGTATTTCACTCTGAAAAACATAATTATTTTACATTTGGACACACCCTGTGATTGTTAGACTTTTTCTGTTACAAACCGACCCCGCCCCCCAAATCAGAGAAGAAAACAGTTATATGACCCCCACAATAAAACGTTTTAGGACCCCTGATCTACGTAAAAGACACCTGTACACAGCCTCAAAAAGTCACACTCAAGATTTCTCTAAGACCAAAGAGCTGTCGAAGGACACCAGAAACAAAATTTTTGACCTGCATCAGGCTGGAAAGACTGAATCTGCATTAAGAAAGCAGCTTGGTAAGAAGAAATCAATTGGAAATGGAAGACATTCAAGATCACTCATAATCTCAATCAATCTGGGGATCCCCACAAGATCTGACCTGTAGGGTCAAACTGATCACAAGAACTGTGAGCAAAAGTCCCAGAACCACACAGGGGACCTAGAGAATGACCTGCAGAGAGCTGGGACCAGAGTAACAAAGACTACCATCAGTAACACTACAAACCCTGCAGTTCCAGACGTGTCCCTCTGCTAAAGCCAGTACATGTGCAGGCCCGTCTGAAGTTTGTAGAGAACATCTGGATGATCCAGAGGAGGATTAGGAGAATGTCCTATGGTCAGATGAAACCAAAACAGAACTTTTTGGAAAAAAATGTCGTGTTTGGAGGAGAAAGAATGCTGAGTTGCATCCAAAGAGCACCATACCTACTGTAAAGCATGGGGGTGGAAGCATCATGTTTACGCAGAACGACTGATGTGTGTAAAGGAAAGAATGAATAGGGTCATGAATGGTCAGATTATGAGTGAAAACCTCGTTCTATTAGCATTGGAGATGAAACGTGGCTGAGTCTTTTAGCATGAGCGTGATCTCAAACACACTGTCCGGGTAGAAAAGAAGTGACTTTGTAAGAAGCATTTCAAGGTCCTGGAGTAGTCAGTCTCCAGATCTCAACCCCCTAGAAAATCTCTGAAGGGAGTTGAAAGTCCCTGTTGCTCAGCGACAGCCCCACTTTGTAGTTTTGCTGTACTTCCCCCAAACAGTTTTCCATCTTTTTTGGTATTGTCCTCAAGTTAAAGTTTTCTGGCAGGAAACTCATCATTTCATTCATGACTGAATCAAAGCTTGTTTGTTTTGTTCTGGAAGGATGTCTTGTTGGGTCACATATCAAAGAATATTCTGGTCTGTTCTTTAGAAATATCTCTCCAAATATATTCAGAAATGTAAATTCTCTGGATAAAAAACATGTTTCTTTGTACTTTTTTTCTGAATTCAATTTGTATAATAATAGTATCAGAAACTCTGAGAAACAAAAAGCATCAAAATCTAGTCTGTATGTGAAAGATTCAGTATTTTAAGTGAAAACTACTGCAGCAGCTTATTTGTTTTCTTTGTTTTTTCTCATATTGAAATGTTCCCTTTATTGCATAACTGATTGTGAATCTCCCTCAATTGAAAAAATGTGTAATAAAGTTGGTTAGAAAAAAGCAAAAGAAAAAAAAAACATCACAGCTCTAGAGGAGATCTACATGGAAGAATGGACCAAAGTACCAGCAGCATTGTCGCAACTTTTCCCAAAAGCTGCATCAATGTGAGGAGTCAGAGCTCTGTCTTCTCCTTTGCTCAGCTGTCCCTCTACTGCAAAAAAAAAAAAAAAAAAAAAAAAAACCTCTCCCCCTCCTTGGATGGTTTCTCCTCTTAGCTCGGGTCCTCTATCGTGTCTTTGTCACCTAAAATAAATAATTCCCACTTTACAAATACAAATAATAAAATACAGTGTGACCATAACTTTCAATTTTTCATATTTTCACAATAAAATCCTACAAATTATCATCCACAGTCACCATTTCACAATCCAAAAAATGTTTGAAATTGTAGTCATTTTTTATTATTCCGTGGTGTACTTTGATAACAGCTTCTCTTTCATTTTGATAGTAAATAGTTTGATTACTATATATTGTTTATATTGTTTTTCAAGCCTATTCCACAGTTTTGTTCCACACACTGATACACACTAACTCTTTCTCACTCTTTGAGTTTTTGGTTGTTTGAAAATACCATGTCCCCTCAGTGCATAATCTCCATCCCTCTGTTTAAATTGCTTCTGAAGATTATGTGGTAGGAATTTATTGTTGGCTTTATAAAGAAGTTTTGCTGTATACAAATAAACTAAATCAAAAAAATGTTATTACCTTAGACCTTAGAAATAACATGTAAGTATGATCACAGTATCCGGCTTTATGAATTGTCCTAATTGGACGTTTTTGAAGGATGAAAAGACCATTTAGTCTTGTTTTATAGTTATTTCCCCATACTGTATATTAAATGTGGGAATATTAATGAAGAGTACAATGTATGCAAGGATTTGTACTTCAGAATATATTTAACTTTATGAATTATTGCAATAGTTTTAGATATTTTACTCTGGACATGTTTAATATGAGGCTTCCAAGTTAGTTTGTTATCAATGATTATGCCAAGGAATTTAATTTGGGGTACCTTTTCTATTATAGTATCATCTATATGTACTGGTAATTCAGAGTTATCTTTAGAATTACCAAACATAATTGCCTTCATTTTTTTTAGGTTTAGAGATAGTTTTTTTATGTCCGTCCATGATTTGATTTTTTTAAGTTTATAATTGATTGTATTTATTAGAGTATTGTAGTTAACATTCGAATAAAATATGTTGGTATCATCTGCAAAAAGTTTTATTTTTAATAAATTTGAAACATTGAAAATATCGCTTAAATAATAGTTAAATAAATTTAGGACCTAAAATTGAGCCTTGAGGGACACCACATACAATGCCTTCACGTCTTGATTGATATTCCCCCATTTTAACAAACCGTTGTCTATCAGTCAAATAACTTTTAATCCAGTTCCATGCTACCCTCCTGATGCCATAGCTATCTAACTTTTAAGTAAAACAGAATGGTTGATTGTGTCAAAAGCTTTCTGAAAATCAAATATTCCATCAGATTTGATTACAAATGTAAGTTAATGGCTTTAAAATATAATCTATCACCTTTTTAATTAACACCATATCTATATCATTACAGTCCGTAGATGCCTTGTTTTGGAATTTGCTTAAGATTGACTTAACTTCCATTTCACTAGCAGGTGAGAGAAAAATAGAATTTATGTTTGTCTCTGTTGGGTCCCACAGGGTGTTGACTTCATTCTTTGGAGTATTTATCACTAACTGAGGCCCAACATTCACAAAAAATGAGTTAAAGTTATTTACTATGTTGTTCATATGATAATCTTCACCAGTATTATTTATAAAATAATTAGGGTACACTTTATCTTTTGTTCCATCTTTGATCAATCGATTTAGGACCTTCCAAGTTCCTCTCGTATTGCTTTTATTATGATCAATTATTTTGTCATAGTACATTTGTTTGCATGTCCGTAATATATTAGTTAATTTATTCTTATATAATTTGTAATTTATTTCGGCTTCCACTGTTCTTACTTTAATAAATTTCTTATACGAAATATTTTCTTTTTCCAGGCATTTTCAAGTCCTTTTGTTAACCAAGAACATTTTATTGATTTATGGCTTTTATTGAACTTTTTGATTGGACAATGTTTGTTATATAATGAACAGAATATTTTCAAAAAGTTGTTATAAGCTTGATTTACATCTTTTACATTATACACCACGTTCCAGTTTTGCACAATTAAATCATTTTTAAGTGAATTAATTGCGTTATCCGAGCTTAACTATTTGTATACATATTTTTGAGTTGGCATTTTGGGAATTTCATAATCATTCATTGTGAAGATAGGTAAGTGATCTGTTATGTCACAGATCAGCAGTCCACTTCTCTTATTAGATTTGATATTGTTTGTGAATATGTTATCAATAAGTGCAGCGCTGTGGGTTGTAATTCTGCTTGGTTAGTTAATAGTTGGATGGAAACTCATGTGGAAAATGTGGAAAACCTAATGCAGATCATTCTGATATTTCTGGCTTTGCCCTGTAATCAGTTCTTTCTGGGAAGACATCCATCAGGTCATCATTACAATCTTGGGTTACAATGTACTGAAAACAAGTATATTTTTTTACTTGGGCAATTTATCAAGTTATATTTTTTTAAATGACAAGTATTTAATTAAAATCGTCCTAGCTGCCTGTAAGAAAACAATTACAAAAAAACTGGTACAAGACAGACCCACCAATACAACAGGAATGGGAGGAAATAGAACAAGAAATAAATAAGATGGAAATGTTGAATCATAAGATACAAATGGAAGAAGAACTTTTCATAAAATGGACTATATACATGACAAAAAGAACATAAGAATATATATGGAGCAAATAAAAAACCTGTGGAGTCAAGTCAATCCATGTGTATGTTTTTTTTCATTTTCTTTCTTTGCTCTGTTGTTACGTTGTTTCCCCAGTTGTTTCATTATTGCCTCTCTATCTTCATTTTTTTTTGTTTTGTTTGTTTGTTTTTCCCTATATTTTACTTACATTGTCTGCCCTCTTCTGTATATTTACCCTAAATGTGTTTTTAAAAAAAAAACAACAAAAAGTAGGTGTTAAATAAAATGTTAATAAAACGTGAATAAATGACTTCTAATAAAAAGGTTTCTGAACTGCTCTTAGTCTGGCTCGTCTCTCAGGACCTGTCTGCCTAGCAGGGGCAAAAGCCCAAAACAGCTGAGCTCCTGAGATCAATCGAGCACTCAAACCCGTCCGCCACGTTAAGGCGGCAGTTCACGGAGGGGGTGTGTGTGTGTGTGTGTGATGTGTGTGTGGAGTGTGTGTGTGTGTGTGTTGTGTATGTGTGTGTGTGTGTGTGAGGGTGGGTGGTGATTGGTGTTTTTTTAGTTTTTAAAAAAACTTTTTTTTTGTTTTTAACATTTTTTTTATTTTTTGTTTTTTTTGTTTTTTTTTAGTTTTTAAAAAAACTTTTTTTGTTTTTAAATTTTTTTTTGTTTTTTTGTTTTTTTTAGTTTTTAAAAAAACTTTTTTATTTTTAAATTTTTTTGTTTTTTTGTTTTTTTTAAAAAAACTTTTTTTAGTTTTACATTTTTTTTTGTTTTTGTTTTTTTTTTTGTTTTTTCCATTTATTTTTTTGTTATAAATATATAAAATACAAATAAAACAATTACAACAAAATCATTTTTAAAAAAGTATCTTAGACTTCAAAGAGGGATTATGAAAAGGACAATCAAGACGCCGTTATGCAGAAACATGTTAGCTTTACGGCCTAAAACCACTTTTCTCTGCTGTGGTCAGGCGTCCACTTTGGGTTTTTTTCCAGCCTTTCTAAATATGTTGAGAAACTTCTGACCAGCAGTTTTCTTCTTCGACTTCTGTTTCATCTCATTCACCTGCTGCTGTACTTGATCAAGTTGGACCATCAAAGCGTCTTCCATAGAGCTGATGATGGTCTCTTTCTCCTGCACAGCTTCCTTCAGGTGAACAATTGTTTGTAAGAGGCTGGACTTTTCTGTTGCCCTCTGCTGCTTCTGGTCTTCTTGTTCTTCCTGGACTTTGACCAAAGCAGCTCTTAATTTCTTGGACTCTTCTGCCTCCAGCTCAAAGCTGAGCTTGGTTTGATTTGTTTGGATTTTCTCTTTTTCAACATTTTCTTCCAGTTGTTGTATTTTCAATTCCAGGTCGGAGTTTTTCTTGCAGAAGGTCTTTTTGACCTCCTCAAGCTGTTGCTCCTGTTGGTTCACCTTCTCTTTCAACATGATTCTTAGATTATTTATGATGGCGTCTTTTCCTCTGATCGTTTCTTTGAGTTTGTCCATCTGCTTTTTGGCATTGGAAAACAATCCAAAGAAGTGTCTTTCTCTAACGTGAGACGCAGCAACCCTTTCCTCGTGAACTTTTCTTAATCGAGCCATTTCTTGGTTGATGAAGGTGTTTCTTCTCTGCCATTCCTGTCTTTCTTTTTCCAGCTGACGTGCGTTTTTTAATGCCAGCTGATGTTGATTCAGGAAATGGCTCCTCTGCATTTCTGATTCTTCCCTCTGTTTCTGTAATGTCACTCTTAAAGTGACAATTGAAGCATGTGTACTGGCAGTTTCATGCCTCTGGTGGGCTAAGCGTGTCTCTGCATCATTGGCTCTGGCCGTCTCTTCTTTCAGGGATGTTTCCTGCTGAGACATTTTACTGGTGAGGTCCAGATGTTGCTGCTGTTGCTGCTCAAGAGCCGTCTTTAGCTGAGAGATTTCTCGGATAAAGGACAAACTTTTGCTCTCCAACTCTTGTCTTTCCTTTTCCAGCTGATTGACGTTCTCGACTAAGACTTCTTTTTGCTGCAGAGCCTCTTTTAACTGAGAGATTTCTTGTAAGAAAGAGGACTTTTCTTCCTGCAGTTGCCTTTTTTTTGCTTTGAGGTTCCTCAGAAAGGTGTTAGCTTTTGTGGCACGTTTGCCTCGTCTTCCATCCGTTCCATAAAGTGATCGACCTTCAGGTAGCATCCTCCAGCTTCTTCTCTTTCTGCTGGAGAAGCTCCTTCAGGTGCTGAAGTTCACTTTTCAGAGCAGCGTTCTCCTCTTGAAGAGCTTCATCTGCCGCTGAGGTTGACTCAGAGGTGGAAGTCGGCTTATCAAGAGGAGTCACACTTTGTTTTTCCTTCTCCAAAGGTTTGATTTCCACAGGTTGGGATGATGCAGGGACAGAAACCGGCTTCACTGGAACGTTTGTTGCCAGGTGAAGGGTGGTGACTTGAGCAAAACTTAAACCTTTTCCAGCTGGAGTCTGCTTTAGCTGGAAGATTGCAGGTTTGAGTTTTTTCTGCAACTCCCGTCTTTGTGGTTTTGGACTTTTTGGAGTCTCAAAAAAGTCCTCATCATCACTTGCAATTGGGGAGTAACTACTCTCCTCAGGGTCATTCCAGTCCATCCAACCTTCTGGTTTAGGGGAACCTGTCCACGGGTCCACTACTTGTCTCATTCTGACTTCTGATCACAATGCAACAATAAAGGTTCTTTGTAACTGGAGGTTAATCTCGAGCTTCGTTCTTGATACTCTGATCGCTGAACGCTCTGTGAGAAACTGGATCTGAAGCTGAGCTTTTATAGCTCTTCTAGTGACGTCATATGACGTCACTCTTTGATGTATCGGTGACGTCACTCTCAAAAAACTGATTCAAGTCCCTCTTTAAGGTGACACATTAAGATTTAATTAATTTTTTTTAGTAATTAATTTAGTAGTTCGTTTGAAAATTATTTAGATGTCATTCATTTTAACTAAAATTATTTAATAGCAATGAGCCTCTGATCCATAAATTCAAATTTATTTTTTTCTCGCCCCCTCCCCTTTGCGCATGCGCGTCAGTTTCGACCGTCTCCTTTCTCTTCCTCTACTTCTCCTTCCCGCACTACGAGAAGCTGCACGTTTGACTTCAGGTTTGAAAATAAAACTACTTCCTGGTAAGTTTCCTTTGATTTTACGTGTTTTATCATGTTCGTATTAGTTATATCACTTCTGCACAGACCGCAAAGTTTCACGGTTTTACGTATTTTTACGGCAGTGTGTGAACGGCGAGTGTTTCTCGTTTTAATAAAAGGCGGACTAGCTTAACTAGCTTAACTAGCTTGGCTAACCGTGGCTACTGTGGTTTAGAAAGAACGTCTCGTTAACAGAGGAAGAGATCGATCAGTTGATGTACTTTGAGAGGACTTGTTAAAAGAAAAAGAAAAGGAGCCATGATGTAAAATCAGCAGTTAAGCTGCGAAATAGCAGGACCCGATGTTGCCAGGTAGTTTACGGTTTTCCAGCCCAAAGTCATCTAAAAGCTAAAAACCCCCAAAATGGCTGTTATTCGCACACTTTTTAAATGCGACCAAACCCAAAAAATGATGGAAATGTATGTTATACCCGTGATCAAGATGCTCTTTGCTGCTTTGCCCGGATGCATTTTATGTGCGTTCAAGTCTGAGTGACCTATTATCATCAGCAGTTATTAATCTTTGATTTATTTTTCCGTTTAGATTGAAAGTTGAATTTGAGAAATTTAGAATTGTATTACATCCACTATTTAGTATAGTCAGTCAGAGCAAGATCTAAAATAAATGACTGCAAATAAACTTGAACAACCATCAAGAGTAAATATGAGTTTACTGATGTAACCCCCCCAACATCAAGATTATAATACTGTTAAATTACTTCATGACTAAAAATGAATTTAAATACAATAACCCTTTTACTACCCAATACTGACATTGATAAATGTAGTTTAGTTCTTCCTCTAATTCCTTCTTTAGATCATGATGTTTTAATATTGGTTAATAATTTATTGTAATTTCATAAACTGTATTTGACAAATTCAACCCGCATGTTTTTCCTGTTAATGTAAAGATCATTTATAGTTTAAATGTCCTCGTATCGCAA
>ML136835.1:0-27690 GCA_003999625.1 Oryzias javanicus
TTCTCTGTTAACTTCTTCATTAACATCTTCAAATCAAAAAAATAATCAAATTTATTTGTAAGCACCTTTCCAAAAAAAATCAATTCCACTCAAGGTGCTTGAATAAACATCAAGTTTAAAACAGCTGGAGGTAAAGCACACCACACCCTGCTGTGTCCAGCGGTTGTATACGCCTGTGTGTTGGACGGTCAAAATGGTTTGATTGATAGATTTGTCCCAGCCCACTTTCAAGTGTTAGGGGTGTGGCTTTCCAACAAGCTGACTCCTGACTGGTGAGAGCGGTTGTCATAGAAACAGACCAATCACTGCTTCCTGATGTCGGTATCATGAAAAAATGCCCTCTTGGAGCTAAAAGTAAGTATTTTCTATGTGCTGGTAACTCAGTTGGTCCAGTTCTCATATACAGTCAAGGATTGTAACACAAGAGAAAGAAAAAAAAAACTCCAGCAATAAAATTTAAACTTTCGCCCCCAAATAATCCTTATTTTTACTCACTTTAGGGTTTAAAGACAAATAATAAAAGAAAAACTTTATCGGCAACTGAGCTTTCAGACAAATGTGAGTTAGTGTCACTACATAACTGAAAAAACACGGAGTCCTAAAACTAAAAAAATAACTTTTATGTCTCACTTCCTTCACCGGAGCTCCCTGAAATCATCAGTATCTGTTCTCTCGTGACTTTGTTTCTTCTTCTATGGTGCCCTTTTTACATGCTTTTGCATGAAAAATCCTGTTTGAAATATGCATTTTATCGTTGTGGTCTTATTTTGTTCACATTTCTGTCCAATACTGACACATATTACATTAATCTGTGCCTCCGTAGAAGTAATAATGGATATTTTTTACTTTTTTGCTTGTTATTTATATTTTATGTCAAGCTGCAGCTAATGGTCCCTTAGCAAAAAGTATTACGCTTGAAGTAATATTCTTGAGTATTGTAAGTACTCTTTTGATCATGAACAAGTGTGTAGAAGTATAACTGAATACTTCTTCAGACTAAATTGGAACACTTTAAGTTTGAACTATAGAGAGAGTGTATAAAAGTTTAACTCTGCATATACTGCTTCACTTTATTACCTGTAGTACACTTCAGTTTACTACTTTTGCTGGGGCAGAAAGTGTTGTTTCCTCAGAGGTTTGTTGTGGTGTCAATCTCTTCAGAATGCTCGAGCTGAACTCTTCTGTCTCTGAAAACAAGGTCATGCCAGGATTTCGCAATTATACAACAAAACTACATCCTCTCAACTAGTTGTTGTGACCTCCTTTTCTATTTCCAAAGTTCAGTGCTTATTAGGTTCAGTCTTGGACCCTTGAGTGTTAATCTGAGGCAGGAGTGTCAAACTCAATCACACGAGCAACCAAAATCCAACCTCACCTGAAGTTAGGCCAGACAGGATCAACATTTATTGAACTCTACAAGTATATTTTAACACTTTAAAACTGTAACTTTATAACATCATATGAACTAGATCAGGGCTGCTCATCCTGGTCCTCAAGATCTACCACCCTGCCTGTTTTCCAGCTCTCCCTGTACTGCTTGCTGCTGATTACCTGGACCAGGTGGTCCTTTCAATCAGATTGTGGACATCTGACTGAGCCAATCAGCAGGTGCAGGGCTGGAATCTGGAAAATAGTCAGGGTGGTAGATCTCGAGGACCAGGAATGAGCAGCCCTGAACTAGATATATAGCATTACCTGCATGATGCTAGTGTGAATGATGTAAGCTGAATTTGACTGCTGAAGATGCTAGTGCTGATAGCTGAAGATGCTGAAATTGATAGCTGAAAATGCTGAAGCTGATAGCCAGCAAATATTAGCTAAATACCAAATTAGCCTTAAAAAACTAGAAAATAAAAACTTAATTTTGCCAAAAACAGCTAGCGTGTAGCTGAAATATTGGCTAAACTCTCACTAAATGCAAAATAAATACCAGAATGCCAATTTTTTTAATGTTAAAACATAACTTTTAAACATAATTATGAATAATAAAAACGCAGGAATATTATTCCAGAATAAATACATTTAACAATAAATAACTTTCAATATTTTACTCTCCATAAAAATATATTTTAAAATATCATACAAGTTAGAAATGATAACATTGGGCATTAATGACAATAAAATAAAATGATCTGGAGGGCCGGATATACGTACCTGGAGGGCCGGATCCGGCCCCGGCCTTGACTTTGACACGTGTGCTCTAAGGTTTCTTCTTTCATGCTGTTGTCTTTAATTAAACTTAAGAAGTCTATTTGCATTACTGAAACGAATCAAAATGAGATGATTTTCAGTGTGCTGAACATGAGTCTAACCTTTGCACACGACTTTAGCATGCTAGCATTCAGAATGACGCGGTGGCGTTCAGAGCATGTTAGCTCAACGTTGCTCTCCTGCTCTCCATTAGACTCCGTTGGCTCTGGTTGGCTGCGTAGCTGCTGTAGCAAAAAGCTCTGTTATGTTTTTTACAGCTGAATTTTATACTGTAAATATTGTTAATGTTATGTTTCCTGCAGAGATCAGGACTTCAGACTCGCGTTCACTGGCTCTCACAGGACAGGATTTTTAACAATTCATTTCCTCTTCATTCAACGAGAACAAAATCTTTACAGTTTGTTGCTGTGCCTGGCTGTGACTCGGACCCGAGACCTGGACCTGTGGGGCCTCCAGTCCCACTCATCCCTCCTTAAAGACGTTTCTTGCAGCATCACATTTGCTCGAGCTTTGTTTCTGATTTCCCATTAGATTATTAGTTTAATGGTCTGTGACTTCTGTGGATAAAAAATACTGTAGGCGGTCTCCTCGCTCCATGCTCCGCCCTCTTCTGATGCATCCACTTACTGACAGATAGATCCATGAACGTCTTTGTTTTCTTCGTCTGAGCTGGACTCTGGATCAAAGCCGTGCGTCTACTATACTGACTCCATTTTCAGTTTGCATGGACAGATGCTATAAGCTAGCGGGAGAAAGGTGACGGGAAGTGGGGGCGGTTTACTCTGTACCAACACTCAGAAGTCAATCTCTAATGAACTCCTGCCGCTCTGCAGAAACTATGTCTTAGAAAATGACAAGTTTGGCTCAAAACGGCGTAATCCAAATTGAAAGATCACTGGGAACGCTTTGACAGAAACTGATCCGAGCAATAAAGTCATGGAGGGGCCATAAGCAGACTTGTTTGTATTTTATTTTAAATTATTGGTTTGTAAACATGTATGTTGTTCTGCACACTTCACATTATAGTTCTGTCCACTGAAATGCCATGTAGACACTTATGAAGGAATCCCTGTAATAATGGAGAGCATGTCATCGGGTCTTAAAATAAACATCATCAAATCTACATTTTGTCCTCTCTGTGTTATTTCCCTCCTCATAAAAATAATGATTGATTCCAGACAGACATGATGATTACAGGAGAAAGAGTCCAGACATGAGATGATTACTGAGGCTCCTCCCAGCAGATGGTGCTCACAAATAACCCAGAGAGTTCAGGAGGAATCCATCTGCCAGCATCAGCTCCCTCATAAACCCATTACCTGTTCTCCATCTGCTTCAGGGGTAACGGGGAGGGGGCGGAGGTGAGCAATAATCCAAAAATGCCACAGTGACTGGCGGCGAGGTCTTAATTGGATAAAGAAAATGTCAGTGATGTCTTCCATGCTGGATATTTGTCACCTTTCAATAACATCTGATGGTCTCATTTGTCCACAGAGCAGCTCTGACGGCTCAGCAGATCAAAGCAGATGAAAGCTCTCGAGTTCCTCTGTGGACCCGCACGGAGCTCGCTCAGCAGCACCGCGGCCTTCATCTGATCCGGTCTGGATCAGAGTGGAACACCATCAGGAGAACAGAAACAAAAACCTAAACCTCAACCCCCGACTCAGATCTCAGAGAGCAAATCTGCGTACGGAAAGACAACATGTTCCATTTATCCATGAGTTGATGCTACCATCTTCAATTCAAACGTTTGAAATCAACGGATCTGTTCTCTAGTTTTTGTTTTAAATACAGCTTTATTGCATTTTTAAGAAAGGTGAAGCTTCTAAATTCATCTTCTTTAATATTAGAACCTTTCGCATGATTAGCTGAACTGCTGTGTAGCTCCGCCCTCCTGACTATCAGAAAACAAAAGTGTTTAAAAGTCAGAGCCAGCAGCAGCACAGTTTCTTCCTCATCGTCCTCCACCTCGCCGTCTCGTGCTCGCTGCTGCCGTTAAGCTAGCCGAGTGATCCCTCCTCCTGGTTCCAGCTTTCGAGGCTCTTTTTCATCCGTGCGGTGTGACACGATGATGCCAGGTACTGCTCGGTGCACCGGATCAGCAGTCCGTGCGTGGGGTCATGCCGCCGCTGCAGCTTCCCCGGGGAATGTACAAAGCCTTGAAGAGCTTCGAGTGAAGAGGATCCTCAGCACGTCGGGCGTGTCAGACGGTTCCACTGTGGACGTGATGGACAGCTCAGATGAAGCAAGTTTCTTTTCCCGCACTTGTTTTGCCTGTGTGGCTTTGGCTAACTCTCCAGGCAGGAGTTTACAGAGGACTTGGAGGAAGTGGACCGAGTCCTGCTGGTTACCAGGTGTTCCAACGTGCAGCTTGTGAGGCCGAGTAGGAGATGGAGGAGCTTCCTGTGCCGCTTTCATCAGAGGTCCAGCAAGAAGGCAAAGCGCCGTCCCTCCATGTGGGTTTTCGAGTTCGGGAAACGCCAGCACTCAGTGGTGGCGCTTTGGTGCTGGCGAGCGTGGAGAGCTGCTTTTCATCAAGGACTCTCACTTCCACCAGAGACAATGTGGGTTCAGTGTCCTGACCATCGACTGCTAGTAAGAACTGGACATAAGAAGCGTTGAGGTCCCCCATAGGAACCACGTTACCTTCAGCCCTCGTGAAATCAGGCCAGAACCTTCGCCGTCACTTCCTGTTATTGCAACCCTTCAACAGCGACTAGTCCGAGTCCGTCTGAGTCACATTTTTAGAGGAAGTACTGTCAACCAATCATGATTGATCTTGTTACGACTTGTTAGAAACCCACACCCCTCCCCCTCGGAGAGACCTGTCAATCAAACGTTTGAGGCGGGGCCAGCAGGAGCCGCATGCTTTAACTGAGGCATCTGATTGGTCAGTTTATAACTTTAATAACTGGTGATAAAAAAACAAAGTCTTGGAAGGGGAGGTTACTGTATCCAGTGATGTCAATGGTTTTGCCCAAGAACACATGGCCGGCATAGGTGCAACGTTCGGATCAGGTTGACCTCCTCTCTTTATATGACAATATGCAGCTTTTGAACACAAGCAAGCCAGAGAAAATAAAATACTGGATTTTAATTGAAATGTTTACATTTATAAAGATATCCCAGAAAGATAATTTGTTTTCACAAGTCACCTCAATAGTAAGATAAGCAGAACCTTAAAGACTTTCATGTCTGCAGTATTACTCCAAGAAAGCAAAGACGCTGACCTCCTGTCATAAGAAACAAACATTGTGTTTTTGCACTTTAAATTAACTTCTACCATGATCTGGGTGAATACTCAATTCTGATTGGCTGCTAGGTGGGCTGTGCACCTTAGCTCAAATGTTCTATATCACTGCACAGGCTTCTTTAAAACATACTTTTGGACACCACCGAACCCTGACATGACACACGCCTACTGGCTTAAGAAACTCACGGCACTTCACGAGCGTCTGGCAGCTCAAATAACCAGATGCTAAGAGATGGACTCACCCTGAATGGCTAACGGAGGGACAATCCTGATCCAGAAGGATCCCTCTAAGAATGCAGTCCCATCCAACAACCGGTCAATAACCTGTCTCTCCACAACATGGAAGCTCATGTCAGGCATCATTGCAACAAAATATATAGAAACATAGATCAATTCATGAGCAACACGTAGAAGGGAATTGGTAGAGACTGGATTGATTACAAGAAAGCCTGACTCAATGCCAAACACCTGGATCTCTGAATGCTTGAAGATATTCAACATCAACAGGACTCTTCATAGGAAACTCAGTGAAGTTTTGGAAAACTATCCTTGAAACCAATAGTAAGCCACTTGCACAAGTGTCCATCAAATGTGGCATATACCATGTCTGTCTCCACTGCTGTCCTGCAGAGGTCTGAACCCCCTCAGTGAAATAATCAATAAGACTGGCTATGGATACCAACTCATAGATGGGGCCACCATCAGTCACCTCCTCTACATGGATGACATCAGGGTGAACCCCGCCTTCACACATCAGTAGGCGGGTTAGGCTCCAGCACCCCGTGACCCCGAAAGGACAAAGTGGTCAAGAAAATGAATGAACTAGATATGTACCTGTGATTATGCTAGTGTGAATGCTTTTTTTTTTTTCAATTCTTTATTTTCAGAAAGAGGCATGTAAGTAGGAGTTACATTCTTAGAACAAATTACATACATAATCCACTCTTTCATTTTTTTTTTTTTTACCAGGGAAGGTAAACACATGGAACATTAACAAGGGAGGAGAGTAAAGATAACGAGAAAATAAAAAAAAAAAAAAAAAAAAAAAAAAAAAGAAGAGGAGGGTTTTACCCAGTGCACATTAAAGAAGTCTGTCAACCACTGTTATTACCAGTAAAAGAAAAAGAAAAGTTACATTAATTTTAACTTATTTCAACAAAGTCCGGCCTTAAAGGCTTAATATGCTCAACCCATTTGGTCCATAGTTTAATAAACATACATTTTCTGAGACGAATAGAAAAGGTGATTGCTTCCATAAAGTATATGTCATTTACAATATTTATCCAGTCTGATTCCATGGGGGGCTCAGGAAGCAGCCAACGTCTTGTTATTGCTTTTTTAGCAGCTAATGTGAGCGTTGTGAGTAGATATTTGTTTGTTTGTTGGTGTGGGGTGTCAAAATGGTTGAAAAATAGAGTGGAAAATTTAAATGGTACCTTTACCTTAAGTATTTTAATTACTTTTGGTGGAAATCAGCCCAGAATGGTTGAATTTTGGACAATCCCAAAGATATGCCAATGGTCTGCTTCATGTGCCCCACACAATCTCCAAGAGTCAGCATTACCAGCACTGAAACGCGCTTTTTGTTTTGGAGTAAAAAAAATCTTGTTAGACATTTCCAGTTGAACTCCCGCAGGGTATGTGAATTGGTACATTTCCACTGAGATTCACAAATATTTAACCAGTCATGTTCCGGAATTGTAAAATTTCCTTCAGTTCCCATTTTCCTTAATAATTTTGTTGAATGTGCTTTTTTTGACAAAAACCCTTTGTAAAACTTACCAATAGCTCCTTTAATTACATCTTATAGGCTTTGAGGAATATCAAAAGGATGGATCACTAAGATCTGTGTTGATTTGAATTTTATGTTCAAAATAACTCCGCAATTGGAGGTATCTGAAAAAGTCTGAGTTCTCTAACTTAAACTCTGCCTTTAGGCTATTAAAATCTTTAAATTGACCCTTTTCAGTTAGAGAATAAAAAGTTGTTACCCCTTTCAAAATCCATTGTTTAAAAATGTTGTCCATCTTGTTAGGTCTAAAATCAGGGTCATAGGCACACCATTGTATAATTTGCATTTTGTCATCTAGTTGATATTCTTTTTTTGCTTTATTCCATATTGTTAGTTGAGTTTTATAAATGGGTTTCGATATCCTTGATATATTCGTCTAGGTGGTACAGGCCAATACTGTGTGTATTGGAGGGTCTTTAACCAAAAGCTCTATATTTTTCCATCTAGCTTGAAATTTTTGGGAACATAAGTTAATAAGTGGTTTAATTTGCGCTGCATAGAAATATTTTTTAAAAGATGGTAGGCCATGCCTCCCTCCCTTTTGAGAGCTGTAGAGTTTATATTTGACTCTAGGTCTTTTTCCTTGCCAAATGAAACGAGAAATAGTTTTATCTAATTCGGAAAATACTTTTTTAGTGACATCTACTGGAAGCGCTTGGAACAGAAAAAGGCATCTCGGAAGAATATTCATTTTAATACTTTCAATTCTATGACTGAGACTGAGAAAAGAAATGGTGTCCCATCTTTTGATATCTTTTTTTATATTTATTAGTAAGGGGTCGTATAGTGTGAATGCTTTAAGCTGAATTTGGCTGAGAAACTGAAAGAAGCCTAAGTTAGCCAAAACAGCTAGCATGTAGCTGGAATATTAGCTAAATTCTAAAATAGCCTAAAATATCTAAGTAAATGCCAAAATAGTCCAAAAAGCTAACAGAATGCTAACTTCTAAAACTTTAAACCTGTAACTGTTTAACATAAATATGAGTAACAACAAGGCAGGAATATTATTCCAGAATAAATTAACTGAAACCTTTAAAGGGCCATATCATGATTTTCTTCAGCCTTTCAGAGTAAACTATATCCATAGATCATATATTACATTGGAAACACTAAAAAACAAATTATTTATGAATTATGAGTCATTTTTGTGGCCCGTTTTAATACCCGGAAGTAAAACGACTCGATTTCTGAGCCTCCGCCTTCCACTCCTTTTTGGTCCCGCCTACATTTATCAACGTCATCCTAGAACCCGCCTCCTCAGTGTGAGCAAACTTTGCAAACAAAACCACGTGACTAAAGATGGATGCGGTCTGCAAAATCTTGTCTGGATTTTTCTCTTAATTCAAGATTCAACCAATTTTTACCCATATTTGATGGATTTGGCGTGAGTAGAAGATTAATGTTCAGTTTACCAGCGGGGAATCCTGAACGATGGTTACTAGAGATACTGTCATGCCTGCCCTGCTCCACCCCCTCAAGGTAATCTTCCCCTGATTTCCGTCACCTGTGCCTGTGCCTATTTAAACCAGCTCCTGCATCTCAGCCTTGCCGGAACGTCTCAGCCTTACAGCCACGACTACCTGCTCCTGAAAAGCTCCAGAACCTGTTCATCATTTCTACTCCAATCTGACCTGACCTGGCCTGTTCAGACCTGACCTGACCTGTTTCTGCCTCACGACACCCGTTTCAGCCTGCCCCCTTTTGCCTTTGTGAGTACCTCTCTACATCTCTCCTGGACTGATCCCTGTGCACCAGACCTTCCTTCAGCCTTGACCTCCCTTCTGGCTCACGGACTGTTCACCCCCCTCCTCCTCCTCCTTTGCCGCTGTGTATCTGAGCAGAGTTCACTCTCCAATCCTCCCAGCCACTACTCCATCTTCACGACGAGTTCTGCACCTCTGGTGGCTGGAGGAGATCCCTACACTGACTCCCTGTTCCTGCTCATCCTCCTGCAGCCTTCAATAAATCTTTGATCTGCTCCTGGTCTGCTCTCTTTTGGCTTGTCCTCAGAACCACCAAAGTTGACAGATACAGGTACACGCTAAAAGACACGTCTGTAGAATCAATGTGGATCACGTTAAAAGTTGTTTTATTGAGCATGAATTCATCCGACCAGATTTGAATGAGTTTCTGTGTCTCATCGTTGGGGTTTTGGTTTGTTTTTAAGAGAATTCTGTTAAAACTACAATAGAACTTTCACGTCAGCAGCCGCGCCGCGTAGGAGACACAGAGAAGAGAGTTCTACGATTGTCATTGGTGTTAAAATAAAGGTTTTAACAAGTAAAGTTGGAACAATTATTTCCTTTTGACTAACATGATAATCAATGCTCTACATTTGTCTGCAGCTCACCAATCACCTCATTTCAACCGTGTTTACATCACGTGACTGTCAGGTACGGTGGCTGTTTTGGTTCAGTTGTTCCACTCTCGGTTCGTATTTAGACTGAGGAATCTCAGAGTGAACAGAAGTTCAGTCCGGTTGAAAAAGAAGACTACATTGAAAAATGGGTCTGGGAGCGGTTCTGGTACAGGAAGGTAGTTATCTCCTGCCACAGCTCCGCGGAGAAGATGGGGGTGTGTTCGTTGAAGTCTGGGGGGGAGCTTGCACACAGACTCTTCCTGGAGGGAGCTGTTGGCATCCATCTTCCATCAGCACGTTTTCATGGGTATGGGAGGGGCTGCTGCAGACTGCAGGTTTTTAGAGGATTACTTTTAAATGTATGAACGGATCAAAATGTCGTTTTGGGTTCTTTATAGAGAGAAATGAACAGTTAAATGCATTTAAAACCTCAAAGTAGAATTTTAATGGTAGGACCTCTTTAAATAACTTCAATATTTTACTCTCCATAAAAATATATTTTGTCAAATTCATACAAGATAACATCGGGTCATTAATAACAATAAAATAAAATGATCTGGAGGCTGATATAACTACCGGTGAGAGGGGGGGGATGTAAAGGTACGAACGGTATCAAGCTGGAATGAAAAGTGTTACATACAAGAATGGGATTCTTTCACTAAGTCACATTTTATAATTGACCATCAGTAGAGTTTGGGATTGGAGCAAAGGAAAATGCAGGCAGGAGGTAGTGGGACATCACCTCAATACAAACATCGTACATCTTGGGGAGATGTTTCATTTTTAACCTTTGTGTTATCCTTGACATGTTTACATCTAAAGTGGGGTCATCTGGACCCCACCAGACAGTGTACGGAACTTGAATTTATTAAGGATTTTTTTTTTTTAATCTTCTCTGGTGTTCGTGGCAGACATGAAATCCTGTCCCTTTTGTCATCGGAGGGATCACACATCAGTATAAGGGTCGGGTCATCTGGACCCCTTAAGAGAGCACGAGGGTTAATAAAACTTTCTATCGACCACCAACTGTTATCCAATTCAGATCATTTTAGCTGAGAGAGGGAATCAGGATCAGCAGATTCAAGAAGATAAACACTTGAAGAGTTACGTCATATCAAAGAGCATGTTTCAGGTGTCTGCAGCAGCATCTCTGATGTTAACACAAAACCACTTTTTCATTTTAAAAAATGCTTTTTCCCACAGAATTCCCTGCAGCCACCGCTCCAAACATGCTAACTCCTTATAGTTGTCTTTTCTAAGTGGTTAGTAATATTTTTAAGAGACCTGTCTTCTTGTCCAATGACAATTAAAGACTAGATTTGCAATTCCCTGAAGAAATTGCGTCTGATTGCTGAAAGCAACACCGATCTAAAACATTGTTCACAAAGAAAGGATTTAGAGCATGTTAAAAATCTGTGACCACATCCACCTCTATAAAATTACGATTATTTCAAAAACAGTAAGGACTTTGGCCAATTGAGTGGTACCATTGAATTCGGGGTAGTCTAAATAGGGTATGTACCAATTTTTGTCAAGTTTGAAGAAACTTTGTTGAATAGGGAGCAAAAAATGTGTTTTACGAAAAATTTGCAAATAGCGAAAAATCTAGTTAGACGGAAGTCCATGGTCCCGTTTGAAAAACGTTCATTAGCATCGAAGGACACACAGGAAAAGAAAGCACAAAATTCCGACTTACGGTATAAGAGATAGAGGCAAAGACAATTGTATTTTTCAAACGACCGCCTGGTGGCGCTATAGAGGAGCATTGACCTGTAATTTTAATAGAACGTGTAGTTTAGTATGCCTATGATATTGGAAAGTTTCATGAAATTATCTTAAGTATTTTTTAGGATATCAGCATTTAAAGTTGCTTTCAATGCAACTGTGTGCCATGGTTTTTTATTTCCACTAGATGGCAGCATTGCTCTTTCAAAGAATCCTGTGGCATTATTTCAAGTTTGTCCCATGTATAGGGGGAAAATATTTTTAAAAATTTATATAAAATCAACCGTAAACCCAATGGTACGAAATTTTAAACCAAACATCTCCTTGATCAGCTAACAAACTACAAGTGGTTGGATGTTGATATCTGCAATTATCTACAAGATACGAGGACCCATCCAAAGTTAGCTTATCCTTCTTAAGTCACCACTAGGTGGCGCAGCAATGCTCTATTTCTAGTATGTTATACAACACACCTCTTACAACCTATATGTTACATTTTATTTAGCTAGGTTAAGTAGTTTTTGAGATAGAGCCTTAAACACAATTGCCTTAATTATAGCGCCACCTATTGGAATATTTTCACAATATTTTAGGTGAGTGTTTATCAATGTAGGATGAAGTTATATATCAATATTTGTTAAGTTTTGTCAATCTTTGTAGGATCTAGAGCATGTTAAAATCTGGGACCACACCCACCTCATTAACATTACGATTATGACGAAAACGGTAAGGAATTTTGCGGATTGAGTGAACCATTGAATTCGGGGTAGTCTAAATATGGTATGTACCAATTTTTGTCGAGTTTGGTTAAACTATATTGAATAGGGAGCCAAAAACGTGTTTTACGAAAAATCGCAAATAGCGAAAAATCTACTTAGACGGAAGTCCACGGTTCCCTTTGAAAAACGTCCATTAGCATCTAAGGAACACACAGAAAAAGAAAGCATACATTTCTGACTTGCGGTATTCGAGAAAGAGGCAAAAACGATTTGATTACTAAAACAACCACCTGGTGGCGCTATAGAGGAGCATTGAGCTGTAATTTTAATAGAACTTGTAGTTTACTATACCCTATGATACTGGAAAGTTTCATGAAATTATCTTTAGTATTTTTTAAGATATCAGCATTTAAAAATGCTCACAATGCAAATGTGTGCCATGTTTTTTTAATTCCAATAGACGGCAGCATTGCTCTTCTACAGAATCGTAAGGATTTAAATAAAAATCATATAAAATCAACGATAAGACCAAATGATACGAAATTTTAGACTTAACATCTCCTTTGTCAGCTTAACAAACTACAAGTGGTTGCACGTTGATTTCTGATGTTAAAAATCTGTGACCACACCCACCTCATTAGCATTACGATTATTTCGAAAACGGTCTGGAATTTCGGGATTGAGTGGTACCATTGAATTCGGGGTAGTCTAAATAGGGTATATACCAATTTTTGTTGAGTTTAGTGAAACTATGTTGAATAGGGAGCGTGTTTTACGAAAAATCGCAAATAGCGAAAAATCTAGTTAGACGGAAGTCCATGGTCCCAATTTGAAAAACGTTCATTAGCATCCAAGGAACACACAGAAAAAGAAAGCACAAAATTCCGACTTACGGTATTCGAGATAGAGGCCAAAAAAAAATTACGAACTTAAACGACCGCCTGGTGGCGCTATAGAGTACCATTGAGCTACAATTTTAATATAACGTGTAGTTTACTATAGGCTACAATACTGGAAGTTTCATGAAATTATCTTCAGTATTTTTAAGATATAAGCATTTAAAGGTGCTCTCAATGTTAAGTCAATGGGAAAAATAATTCAAAAATATTAATATAAAATCATTCATAATTCTGAACCATACCAAAAGTAATGTCACTCCTCTACCAATTGAGATTTACAAACTACTTTTGAAAGCATCTTGATATCTTTAAAACTTGTAGGAGGAGTAGCGATCCAAAAAAAAGGGACGGAATAAAATATAATAATAATAATAAAAAGAAGAAGAAGAATAATAATAATAAAATATAATAAAGAATTTGGATAACATACTCTGATTGCTTTCAGCAATCAGACAATAAGAAAAAGAATAATAAAATATAACTAGATTTGCAATTCCCTGAAGAAATTGCGTCTGATTGCTGAAAGCAACACCCGATCTAAACATTGTTCACAAGAAAGGATTTAAAGCATGTTAAAAATTTGTGACCACACCCACCTCATTAACATTACGATTATTTCAAAACAGTAATGACTTTTGCCAATTGAGTGGTACCATTGAATTCGGGGTAGTCTAAATAGGGTATGTACCAATTTTTGTCAAGTTTGAAGAAACTATGTTGAATAGGGAGCAAAAAATGTGTTTCACGAAAAATTGCAAATAGCGAAAAATCTAGTCAGGCGGAAGTCCATGGTCCCATTTGAAAAACATCCATTAGCATCTACGGAACACACAAAAAAAGAAAGCACAAAATTCTGATTTTCGGTATTAGAGATAGAGGCCAAAAACAAATTTGTTTTTCAAACGACCGCCTGGTGGCGCTATAGAGGAGCATTGACCTGTAATTTTAATAGAACTTGTAGTTTACTGTACCCTATGATATTGGAAAGTTTCATGAAATTATCTTTAGTATTTTTAGGATATCAGCATTTAAAAATGCTCACAATGCAACTGTGTGCCATGTTTTTTTATTTCCACTAGATGGCAGCATTGCTCTTTCACAGAATCCTGTGGAATCTCAACAGGGATTTCAGGTTTGTCCCATGTATTGGAAGGAAAAATATTTTTAAAAATTCATATAAAAATCAACTGTAAACCCAAATGGTACGAGATTTTAAACCAAACATCTCCTTGATCAGCTTAACAAACTACAAGTGGTTGGATGTTGATATCTGCAATTATCTACAAGATACGAGGACCCATCCAAAGTTAGCTTATCCTTCTTAAGTCACCACTAGGTGGCGCAACAATGCTCTATTTCTAGTATGTTATACAACACACCTCTTACAACTATATGTTTAAATTTTATTTAGTTAGGTTAAGTAGTTTTGAGATAGAGCCTTAAACACAATTTCCTTAATTATAGCGCCACCTATTGCAATATTTTCACAATATTTTAGGTGAGTGTTTATCATTGTAGGATGAAGTTATATTTCAATATTTTGTTAAGTTTGTCAATCTTTTGTAGGATCTAGAGCATGTTAAAATCTGGAACCACACCCACCTCATTAACATTACGATTATGACAAAAACGGTGAGGAATTTGCCCAATTGAGTGGTACCATTGAATTCGGGGGTAGTCTAAATAGGGTATGTACCAATTTTTGTCAAGTTTGAAGAAACTACGTTGAATAGGGAGCAAAAAAATGTGTTTTACGAAAAAAATGCGAATAGCGAAAAAATCTAGCTAGACGGAAGTCCATGGTCCCAGTTTGAAAAACGTCCATTAGCATCTAAGGAACACACAGGAAAAGAAAGCACAAAATTCTGATTTACGGTATTAGAGATAGAGGCCAAAAACTAATGTATTTTTCAAACGACCGCCTGGTGGCGCTATAGAGGAGCATTGAGCTGTAATTTTAATAGAACTTGTAGTTTAGTATGCCCTATGATATTGGAAAGTTTCATGAAATTATCTTTAGTATTTTTTAAGATATCAGCATTTAAAAAATGCTCACAATGCAAATGTGTGCCATGGTTTTTTAATTCCAATAGATGGCAGCTTTGCTTTTCTACAGAATCCTAAGGATTTAAAAAAAAAAATCATATAAAATCAACGATAAGACCAAATGCTACCAGGTTTTAGACTTAACATCTCCTTTGTCAGCTTAACAAACTACAAGTGGTTGCACGTTGATTTCTGATGTTAAAAATCTGAGACCACACCCACCTCATTAGCATTACGATTATTTCGAAAACGGTCTGGAATTTCGCGGATTGAGTGGTACCATTGAATTCGGGGGTAGTCTAATATAGGGTATGTACCAATTTTTGTCGAGTTTAGTGAAACTATGTTGAATAGGGAGCAAAAAATGTGTTTCACGAAAAATTGCAAATAGCGAAAAATCTAGTCAGGCGGAAGTCCATGGTCCCATTTGAAAAACATCCATTAGCATCTACGGAACACACAAAAAAAGAAAGCACAAAATTCTGATTTTCGGTATTAGAGATAAGCCAGGCCAAAAACAAATTTGTTTTCAAACGACCGCCTGGTGGCGCTATAGAGGAGCATTGACCTGTAATTTTAATAGAACTTGTAGTTTACTGTACCCTATGATATTGGAAAGTTTCATGAAATTATCTTTAGTATTTTTTAGGATATCAGCATTTAAAAATGCTCACAATGCAACTGTGTGCCATGTTTTTTTATTTCCACTAGATGGCAGCATTGCTCTTTCACAGAATCCTGTGGAATCTCAACAGGGATTTCAGGTTTGTCCCATGTATTGGAGGAAAAATATTTTTTAAAAATTCATATAAAATCAACTGTAAACCCAAATGGTACGAGATTTTAAACCAAACATCTCCTTGATCAGCTTAACAAACTACAAGTGGTTGGATGTTGATATCTGCAATTATCTACAAGATACGAGGACCCATCCAAAGTTAGCTTATCCCTTCTTAAGTCACCACTAGGTGGCGCAACAATGCTCTATTTCTAGTATGTTATACAACACACCTCTTACAACCTATATGTTAAATTTTATTTAGTTAGGTTAAGTAGTTTTTGAGATAGAGCCTTAAACACAATTTCCTTAATTATAGCGCCACCTATTGCAATATTTTCACAATATTTTAGGTGAGTGTTTATCATTGTAGGATGAAGTTATATTTCAATATTTGTTAAGTTTTGTCAATCTTTGTAGGATCTAGAGCATGTTAAAATCTGGAACCACACCCACCTCATAACATTACGATTATGACAAAACGGTGAGGAATTTGCCAATTGAGTGGTACCATTGAATTCGGGGTAGTCTAAATAGGGTATTGTACCAAATTTTGTCAAGTTTGAAGAAACTACGTTGAATAGGAGCAAAAAATGTGTTTTACGAAAAAATGCGAATAGCGAAAAATCTAGCTAGACGGAAGTCCATGGTCCCAGTTTGAAAAACGTCCATTAGCATCTAAGGAACACACAGGAAAAGAAAGCACACAATTCTGATTTACGGTATTAGAGATAGAGGCCAAAAACTAATGTATTTTTCAAACGACCGCCTGGTGGCGCTATAGAGGAGCATTGAGCTGTAATTTTAATAGAACTTGTAGTTTAGTATGCCCTATGATATTGGAAAGTTTCATGAAATTATCTTTAGTATTTTTTAAGATATCAGCATTTAAAAATGCTCACAATGCAAATGTGTGCCATGGTTTTTTAATTCCAATAGATGGCAGCTTTGCTTTTCTACAGAATCCTAAGGATTTAAAAAAAAAATCATATAAAATCAACGATAAGACCAAATGCTACCAGGTTTTAGACTTAACATCTCCTTTGTCAGCTTAACAAACTACAAGTGGTTGCACGTTGATTTCTGATGTTAAAAATCTGAGACCACACCCACCTCATTAGCATTACGATTATTTCGAAAACGGTCTGGAATTTCGCGGATTGAGTGGTACCATTGAATTCGGGGTAGTCTAAATAGGGTATGTACCAATTTTTGTCGAGTTTAGTGAAACTATGTTGAATAGGGAGCAAAAAATGTGTTTCACGAAAAATTGCAAATAGCGAAAAATCTAGTCAGGCGGAAGTCCATGGTCCCATTTGAAAAACATCCATTAGCATCTACGGAACACACAAAAAAAGAAAGCACAAAATTCTGATTTTCGGTATTAGAGATAGAGGCCAAAAACAAATTTGTTTTTCAAACGACCGCCTGGTGGCGCTATAGAGGAGCATTGACCTGTAATTTTAATAGAACTTGTAGTTTACTGTACCCTATGATATTGGAAAGTTTCATGAAATTATCTTTAGTATTTTTTAGGATATCAGCATTTAAAAATGCTCACAATGCAACTGTGTGCCATGTTTTTTTATTTCCACTAGATGGCAGCATTGCTCTTTCACAGAATCCTGTGGAATCTCAACAGGGATTTCAGGTTTGTCCCATGTATTGGAGGAAAAAATATTTTTAAAAATTCATATAAAATCAACTGTAAACCCAAATGGTACGAGATTTTAAACCAAACATCTCCTTGATCAGCTTAACAAACTACAAGTGGTTGGATGTTGATATCTGCAATTATCTACAAGATACGAGGACCCATCCAAAGTTAGCTTATCCTTCTTAAGTCACCACTAGGTGGCGCAACAATGCTCTATTTCTAGTATGTTATACAACACACCTCTTACAACCTATATGTTAAATTTTATTTAGTTAGGTTAAGTAGTTTTTGAGATAGAGCCTTAAACACAATTTCCTTAATTATAGCGCCACCTATTGCAATATTTTCACAATATTTTAGGTGAGTGTTTATCATTGTAGGATGAAGTTATATTTCAATATTTGTTAAGTTTTGTCAATCTTTGTAGGATCTAGAGCATGTTAAAATCTGGAACCACACCCACCTCATTAACATTACGATTATGACAAAAACGGTGAGGAATTTGCCCAATTGAGTGGTACCATGAATTCGGGGTAGTCTAAATAGGGTATGTACCAATTTTTGTCAAGTTTGAAGAAACTACGTTGAATAGGGAGCAAAAAATGTGTTTTACGAAAAAATGCGAATAGCGAAAAAATCTAGCTAGACGGAAGTCCATGGTCCCAGTTTGAAAAACGTCCATTAGCATCTAAGGAACACACAGGAAAAGAAAGCACACAATTCTGATTTACGGTATTAGAGATAGAGGCCAAAAACTAATGTATTTTTCAAACGACCGCCTGGTGGCGCTATAGAGGAGCATTGAGCTGTAATTTTAATAGAACTTGTAGTTTAGTATGCCCTATGATATTGGAAAGTTTCATGAAATTATCTTTAGTATTTTTTAAGATATCAGCATTTAAAAATGCTCACAATGCAAATGTGTGCCATGGTTTTTTAATTCCAATAGATGGCAGCTTTGCTTTTCTACAGAATCCTAAGGATTTAAAAAAAAAATCATATAAAATCAACGATAAGATCAAATGCTACCAGGTTTTAGACTTAACATCTCCTTTGTCAGCTTAACAAACTACAAGTGGTTGCACGTTGATTTCTGATGTTAAAAATCTGAGACCACACCCACCTCATTAGCATTACGATTATTTCGAAAACGGTCTGGAATTTCGCGGATTGAGTGGTACCATTGAATTCGGGGTAGTCTAAATAGGGTATGTACCAATTTTTGTCGAGTTTAGTGAAACTATGTTGAATAGGGAGCAAAAAACGTGTTTTACGAAAAATCGCAAATTGCGAAAAATCTAAGTAGACGGAAGTGGGCGGTCCTTGAGGCAAAAACTTTTTCTAGCATCTAAGGAACCCATGAGAAAAGAAAGAAAAAATTTTCGTCACACGGCGTGCGAACGCTAGCCCAAAACGCGTTTTGTACTACTACTGACCACCTGGTGGCGCTATTGAGACAAAATTCTTGTAACGTATAGAGAATCGCATGAACTTATACTTCAGAAAGTCTTGTACAAATATGTCTAGTACTTTTTGAGTTATAAGCTTTCAAAAGTGCTTCCCATTGACTTCCCATTCAAAAAAAAGCTCATAAAAATATTAATATAAAATCATTCATAACTCCAATCACTACAAAAAGTAATAGCACTCTGCTCCCAATGGAGCTTTACAAACTACTTTTGAAATCATTTTAATATCTTAAAATCTCTAGGACTAGAAGCATTTTAAAAAAGTGACGGAATAAAATAGAATAATAAGAAAAAGAATAAAATATAACTAGATTTGCAATTCCTATAAAGAAATTGCGTCTGATTGCTGAAAGCAATACCGTATTAAAGCAATTTTAAAGCTGTTACTATCAAAAGCCAAAAATACCCACTTTATAGTTGTACGCATATGTCAGTTTCCCCAGCTCTAGAAAAATTGCCTTTCAAACTTTCATCAGACCACCACTAGATGACGCCAAAGATTTAAAAACAAAATCAGTGACCAAGTTATTAAAGTGTTTTTTTTTTTCTTTTATCTCCAGTAGTTACAGAGAACTTAGCTTTACTGCATTAACACTGTTCACAGAAACCTAAAGTGTTTATGTGCAAATTCTTAAACTTTGAGAATAAATTGTTTATTCAGCAGAGACCAAGCTTCTGCAAAGAATCTGCAAAGATTCGTCAAAGTACGTGACAAAGGGAGTCAAAAAAGTGTTTTGCGAAAAATCGTAAATTGCGAAAAAGCCTTAAACAATAGAGATCGCAAATTCATATAAACTAGTATTTTCCTATTCAATGAATCCCAAAGGAGTGAAAAGTAGTGCCTAAGACAAATGCACTTGGAGAATAAGGCCTTTACACTTTAGTAATCCAACTGACCACCTGGTGGCGCAATAGAGTCAAAATTGATTGAGCAATTAAAGATTGGTGTGAAGTATCTACATACAAAGTTTCATACCAGTTGATCAATTACTTTTGAAGATAATAGGGATTTTAAATTCGTCTCATGTACTTAGATAGGAGAAGCAAATATATTTAAAAATTCATATAAAATTAACCGTCACTTCAAATGGTACGAAATTTTTGACCAAACATCTCTATGGACAGCTTAACAAACTACAAGTGGTTGCATGTTTATCTCTGTAATTATTTAAAAGATACAGGAAACCATCCAAAGTTAGCTTATCCTTCTTAAGTCACCACTAGGTGGCGCAGCACAGCCCTTTTTCTAGTATGTTATACAAGTCCCCTCCTGCTAACTATGCGTTGAATTTTATGCAGCTAGCTTGAGCAGTTTTTGAGATAGAGGCTTAAACACAATTTCCTAAATTATAGCGCCACCTATAAGAATATCTTCATAAAACTTTTCGTACTTCTTTATCACTGTAGGATGAAGTTATATTTCAAAATTTGTGAAGTTTTGACAATCTTTGTAGGATTTAGAGCATGTTAAAAAATCAGTGACCACACCCACCTCATTAGCATTGCGTTTTTTCGAAAACGGTAAGGAATATCGCCAATTGAGTGGTACCATTGAATTTGGGGTACTCTAAACAGGGTGTGTACCAATTTTTGTCGAGTTTGATTAAACTTTGTTGACTAGGGAGCCAAAAATGTGTTTTACGAAAAATCGCAAATAGCGAAAAATCTAGACCGACAGAATTCCATGGTCCAAATTTGAAAAACGTTCATTAGCATCCAAGGAACACACAGAAAAAGAAAGCACAAATTTCTGACTTACGGTATTCGAGATAGAGGCCAAAAACAAACTGCTTACTAAAATGATCACCTGGTGGCGCTATAGAGCAGCATTGAGCTGCAATTTTAATAGAACGTGTAGTTTACTATACCCTATGATATTAGAAAGTTTCATGAAATTATCTTTAGTATTTTTGAAGATATAAGCATTTAAAAGTGCTCACAATGTTAAGTCAATGGGAAAAATAATTCATAAAAATATTCATATAAAATCATTCATAATTTTGACACATACCAAAAGTAATAGCACACTTCTCACAATAGAGCTTTACAAAGTACTTTTGATTCCATCTTTATAACTGCTTTTGACTACGAGGAGAAGCGCGTCAAAAATGCGGCGGAATAATAATAAACTATAATAAATTTGTACAACAACATACTCTGATTGCTTTCAGCAATCAGACAATAAAGAATTAGGATAACATACTCTGATTGCTTTCAGCAATCAGACAACTAGATTTGCAATTCCTATAAAGAAATTGCGTCTGATTGCTGAAAGCAATACCGTATTAAAGCAATTTTAAAGCTGTTACTATCAAAAGCCAAAAATACCTACTTTATATATGTACGCATATGTCAGTTTCCCCAGCTCTAGAGAAATTGCCTTTCAAACTTTCATCAGACCACCACTAGATGACGCCAAAGATTTTAAACTTACATTTTATAAAAAAAAAACAAAATCAGTGACCAAGTTATTAAAGTGTTTTTTATTTTTATTTTTTGTTTTATCTCCTGTAGTTTCAGAGAACTTTGCTTTGCTGTATTAACACTGTTCACAGAAAACTAAAGTCTTTAAACGCAAATTCTTAAAAGTTGAGAATGAAATTATTTATTCAGCAGAGACCAAGCTTCTTTGTTGTCACTGAACAGCAGGTTTGACTCTTCACTTAGAGTTTTTCAATTTCTGTGTTTTAAACTCTTTCACATTTACAAACTGTCATTAGTTTTTCTTACACAATTCCCTATTTAGTTCTTTCCAACATGGAAATTGCACATGCAGTAAGTCGGTCTCACCAGTAGGGATTCTTACATGCAGTAAGCCAGTCTCACCTACAGGAACTATTCCATGCAGTAAGCCAGTCTCACCTGCAGGGACTGTTACATGCACTAAGCGAGTCTCATCTGCAGGGACTGCTACATGCACTAAGCGAGTCTCACCTGCAGGGACTGCTACATGCACTATGCGAGTCTCACCTGCAGGGACTGCTACATGCACTAAGCGAGTCGCACCTGCAGGGACTGCTACATGCACTAAGCGAGTCTCACCTGCAGAGAGTCTCACCTGCAACACATGCTTGAACATGTGACCATACCAAGAACAGCCTCATGGGAGGAACCCCATCAGTATAAACAGACACCACACTCAAGGTTGTGAGAGGCCAATTATTGAGGCATGCTGGGAAATTTTTTGGTCTCTTTCATTAGGACTTTTAAATAGCTTTTATTAGCTGAAATTGTTCACTTTCAGGATGTTTCATTTACAAACAAACATCTAGTGAAACATTTTTAAAGCTGTTGCTATCAAAAGCCAAAAATACCTACTTTAAAGATGTAAGCACATGTCAGTTTCCACAGATCTAGAGAAATCGTCTCTCAAACTTTTATCAGACCACCACTAGATGACGCCAAAGATTTTAAACATTATATTTCATTAAAAACAAATTCAGTGACCAAGACATTAGAGTGTTTTTTTTTCCTTTTATCTCTTGTAGTTTCAGAGAACTTAGCTTTGCTGCATTAACACTGTTCAGAGACACCTAAAGTCTTTAAATGTAAATCCTTAAAGGTTAGGAATGAAATTGTTTCATCTGCAGAGACCAAGCTTCTTTGTTGTCATGTACAACAGCTGGAACTTGTGAGCAATCAGGAGGTCTAACTCTTGGCCCTTCACTCAGGGTGTTTCAGAAACCATACTGAGGAATGATGTGAAGTTTTTTTGGTGTTAGTATTTAGGACTTTTACTTACTATTTTTAAGCTTTAAATGTTATTTGTGTTAGTTAATCGCTTACAGGAAACGGTTCCAAGCACTTCCAAATGTTATCTTTTAATGTTTGAAGCTTTAGATCCACTTCCATTGTTTGAAGTATTAGCTGTTTTTTATAGTTGAAGTTTTACTTTTTAAAGTTTCTTTCACAATGTTTAAGCTTTCATAGAAGTTAACAAAACTTCTTTAAGCTTAAGTATATTTTTCAAATATTCTGTACCATTTAGAGCCTCTTGGGATTTACAAACAGACACTACACTAAAGGTTTTGAGAAGCCAATACCTTTTTAAAGCTTTAAATGTTGTTTATTTTACTTTAAAAATGTTGGAAACAGGTCAGGGAACTCTGAAGAACTATCTTAACCTTCTTGAAAACTTATGAAACATTTCTTTTGAGCAGAGTTTAAGTGTTTTGTTTGAAATCACCTTTGACATTTCATTTTAAAGTTTTAAGAAACTCTCAAAAATCTCTTAAGTTTATTTTAAGTTTACAGGAGGCTTAAGAAGTCTTTAAATAAACTTCAAAGTACTCAGTACTTTTATGACCTTTGGGGAAGTACCATAAATACAGACACCCATCTAACTCAAGGTTTAAGAAGCTATTTGTGGCATGCTGGGAAAATTCTTGGTCAATGCATTTTCAATGGGAAATTTTAGTCAGAAAAATATTAATCATAAATCACCCATTGAAGCTTTTGGTACCATAAGTAATAGCACAAATCTTATAATAGAGCTTGACAAAGTACTTTTGATTCCAACTTTATAGCTACTTTAGACTAGGAGGAGAAGCCCGTCAAAAATCCGACGGAATAATAATAATAATAATAAACTAGATTTGCAATTCCTATAAAGAAATTGCGTCTGATTGCTGAAAGCAATACCATATTAAAGCAATTTTAAAGCTGTTACTATCAAAAGCCAAAAATACCCACTTTATAGATGTACACATTGTCAGTTTCCCCAGATCTGGAGAAATCGCCTTTCAAACTTTCATCAGACCACCACTAGATGACGCCAAAGATTTTAAACTTTACATTTTATAAAAAACAAATTCAAGACATTAGTGTTTTTTTTCTTTTATCTCCTGTTGTTTCAGAGAACTTAGCTTTGCTGCATTAACTCTGTTCACAGAAACCTAAAGTCTTTAAATGCAAATTCTTAAAGGTTGAGAATGAAACTATTTATTCAGCAGAGACCAAATTTCTTTGTTGTCACTGAACAGCTGGTCTGACTCTTGACTCAGCGTTTTCTGTTTTTTAACCCTCTTTCACATTTACAAACAGTTATTAGTTTTTCATACACTAAACCTATGCTAAAATTTACAATATGAAAGTGACCTGCCTGCAGGGAGCCTCACCTGCCTGCAGGGAGCCTCACCTGCCTGCAGGGAGCCTCACCTGCCTGCAGGGAGCCTCACCTGCCTGCAGGGAGCCTCACCTGCCTGCAGGGAGCCTCACCTGCCTGCAGGGAGCCTCACCTGCAACACATGCTTGCACATGGTTACATGCCAATGGCAGCCTCATGGGAGAAACCCCATCTGTACAAACAGACACCACACTTAAGGTTTTAAAGGAGGCCATTAATGAGGCATGATGGGAAATTTTTTGGTCTCTTTCATTAGACTTTTAAATAGCTTTTACTAGCTGTGTTTATTTTTTCTATTACTTTAACACTTTCAGGATGTTTCCTTTACAAACATCTAGTGAAACATGTTTAAAGTTGTTGCTATCAAAAGCCAAAAATACCTACTTTAAATATGTACACACATGTCATTTTCCACAGATCTGGAGAAATCTTCTCTTAAACTTTCATCAGACCACCACTAGATGACGCCAAAGATCTTAAACTTTATATTTTCTAAAAAAACAAGTTCAGTGATCAAGACATTAAAGTGTTTTTTTTATCTCATGTAGTTTCAGAGAACTTAGCTTTGCTGCATTAACACTGTTCACAGAAACCTAAAGTCTTTAAATGCAAATTCTTAAAGGTTGAGAATGAAATTGTTTCATCTGCAGAGACCAAGCTTCTTTGTAGTCATGTACAACAGGTGAAACTTGTGAGCAATCAGGAGGTCTGACTCTTGACTTTAAATGCCCTTTCAAAGCTTAAATCTTATTTATTTGACTTTTAAAAATGTTGGAAACATCTTGGAATTCTTAAAAGTATCTTAACTTTACTGAAAACTTTTGACACATTTCTTTTGAGCAGAGTGTAAGTGTTTAGTTTCTAACCAACTTTAACTTTTTATTTTAAAGTTTTAAAATACTTTAAGTTCTCATAATTTTATGTAAAGTTTAGTAGACTTTTAGAAAGTCTTTACACAAACTTCAAAGTACTACAGTACTTTTATGACCGTTAAGGAAGTACCATAAGTACAGACACCCATCTCACTCAAGGTTTTAGGAAGCTTTTTAGAGCATGCTGGGAAATTTTTTGGTCAATGCATTTTCAATGGGAAATTTTAGTCAGAAAAATATTAATCATAAATCACCCATTGAAGCTTTTGGTACCATAAGTAATAGCACAAATCTTATAATGGAGCTTTATAAAGTACTTTTGATTCCATCTTTATAGCTTCTTTTGACTACGAGGAGAAGCCCGTCAAAAATCCGGCGGAATAATAATAATAACTAGATTTGCAATTCCTATAAAGAAATTGCGTCTGATTGCTGAAAGCAATACCGTATTAAAGCAATTTTAAAGCTGTTACTATCAAAAGCCAAAAATACCCACTTAATAGATGTACCCCTATGTCAGTTTCCCCAGATATGGAGAAATTGCCTTTCAAACTTTCATCAGACCACCACTAGATGACGCCAAAGATTTAAAAACAAAATCAGTGACCAAGTTATTAAAGTGTTTTTTTTTCTTTTATCTCCTGTAGTTTCAGACAACTTAGCTTTGCTGCATTAACACTGTTCACAGAAACCTAAAGTCTTTATGTGCAAATTCTTAAACTTTGAGAATAAATTGTTTATTCAGCAGAGACCAAGCTTCTGCTAAGAATCTGCAAAGATTCGTCAAAGTACGTGACAAAGGGAGTCAAAAAAGTGTTTTGCGAAAAATCGTAAATTGCAAAAAAGCCTTAAACAATAGAGATCGCAAATTAATATAAAACAGTATTTTCGTATTCAATGAATCCCAAAGGAGTGAAAAGTAGTGCTTAAGACAAATGCACTTGGAGAATAAGGCCTTTACACTTTAGTAATCCAACTGACCACCTGGTGGCGCAATAAAGTCAAAATTGATTGAGCATTTAAAGATTGATGTGAAGTATCTACATACAAAGTTTCATACCAGTTGATCAATTACTTTTCAATATAATAGGGATTTTAAATTCGTCTCATGTACTTAGATAGGAGAAGCAAATATATTTAAAAATTCATAAAAAATCAACCGTCACTCCAAATGGTACGAAACTTTCGACCAAACATCTCTATGGACAGCTTAACACAAACTACAAGTGGTTGCATAATTATATCTTAATTATTTAAAAGATACAGGAAACCATCCAAAGGTTAGCTTATCCTTCTTAAGTCACCACTAGGTGGCGCAGCAGAGCCCTTTTTCTAGTATGTTATACAAGTCCCCTCCTGCTACCTATGCGTTGAATTTTATGCAGCTAGGTTGAGCGGTTTTTTGAGATAGAGGCTTAAACACAATTTCCTAAATTATAGCGCCACCTATAGGAATATTTTCAAAAAAACTTTTACGTACTTCTTTATCACTGTAGGATGAAGTTATGTTTCAAAATTTGTGAAGTTTTGACAATCTTTGTAGGATTTAGAGCATGTTAAAAAATCAGTGAACACACCTACCTCATTAGCATTACGTTTTTTCGAAAACGGTAAGGAATATCGCCAACTGAGTGGTACCATTGAATTCGGGGTACTCTAAACAGGGTGTGTACCAATTTTTGTCGAGTTTGATGAAACTTTGTTGAATAGGGAGCCAAAAACGTGTTTTACGAAAAATCGCAAATAGCGAAAAATCTAGACCAACAGAATTTAATGGTCCAAATTTGAAAAATGTTCATTAGCATCCAAGGAACACACACGAAAAGAAAGCTTAAATTTCTGACTTACGGTATTCGAGATAGAGGCCAAAAACAAACTGCTTACTAAAACGATCACCTGGTGGCGCTATAGAACAGCATTGAGCTGCAATTTTAATAGAACGTGTAGTTTACTATACCCTATGATATTGGAAAGTTTCATGAAATTATCTTTAGTATTTTTGAAGATATAAGCATTTAAAAGTGCTCACAATGTTAAGTCAATGGGAAAAATAATTCATTAAAATATTCATATAAAATCATTCATATTCTGACACATACCAAAAAGTAATAGCACACTTCTCACATTAGAGCTTTACAAAGTACTTTTGATTCCATCTTTATAACTGCTTTTGACTACGAGGAGAAGCCCGTCAAAAATGCGGCGCGAATAATAAAATAACTAGATTTGCAATTCCTATAAAGAAATTGCGTCTGATTGCTGAAAGCAATACCATATTAAAGCAATTTTAAAGCTGTTACTATCAAAAGCCAAAAATACCCACTTTATAGATGTACACATTTGTCAGTTTCCCCAGATCTGGAGAAATCGCCTTTCAAACTTTCATCAGACCACCACTAGATGACACCAAAGATGTTAAACTTTACACTATTTATAAAAAACAAATTCAAGACTTTAGTGTTTTTTTTCTTTTATCTCCTGTAGTTTCAGAGAAGTTAGCTTTGCTGCATTAACTCTGTTCACAGAAACCAAAAGTCTTTAAAGGCAAATTCATTAAAGGTTGAGGATGAAATTGTTTCATTAGATGAGACCAAGCTTCTTTGTTTTCACTGAACAGCAGGTCTGACTCTTGACTCACGCTATTCAGATAACCATTTTGAAGCAATTGAGACTGCCTGCAGGGGGCACATCACCTGCCTGCAGGGGGCCTCACCTGCCTGCAGGGGCCCACCAACCTATCGGGGCCTCACCTGCCTGCAGCCCGGGGGCCTCACCTTGCCTGCAG
>ML136836.1:0-27667 GCA_003999625.1 Oryzias javanicus
TACGACTACAGTGAACTTTTGGTGGATCTGTGGTTCCGGTCAGGACTGTGAGGTGCTTTTCCAACAATAAACCCTGGGTCACCAGTGAGGTCAAGGTTGTGCTGAACAGAAAGAGGGCGTTCAGGAGCAAGGACCAGGAGGAGATGAAGAAGGCCCGGCGTGAGCTTAAAACCTGCATGAGGGATGCTAAAGAGGCGTACAGGAGGAAGCAGGAGAAGAAGCTGAGGAACAACAACATGCAGGAGGTCTGGCATAGCATGAAAACCATGACAGGCTACCGCAGTAAAAGTGTTGGTGTGGAGGACAGGGGCGTGGAGAGAGCCGAGGAGCTGAATACCTTCTTCAATCGGTTTACCAGCCCCCCTCCTCAAATCACCCTCAATCTGTTGTCCCCCTCCCTCAGCCCTCTTACAGCCATCCTGATCATCCTCCAGCTTCTCCCCCCTCGAGCCCCTCATCCCCTTCATCTGGCCCTGACCGTCTCCCTCCTTCCATCACTGCTGAACAGGTGAGCAGGGAGCTAAGACGGCTCCACCCCAGGAAGGCAGCCGGTCCAGACCAGGTGTGCACGCAACTCCTGAAAGCCTGCGCGGATGAACTGGGGGACCCTCTCCAGCATATCTACAACTTGAGCCTGCGGCTGGGGAAGGTGCTTTCTTTGTGGAAAACCTCCTGCAAGAGTCGCCCCAGTGAGATGAACGACTACAGGCCGGTCGCCCTCACTTCACACATCATGAAGACGATGGAGCGACTGGTTCTTCAGCTTCTGGGACCCCAGGTGCAGCATGGGAAGGACCCTCTCCAGTTTGCCTACCAGGCCAAGATGGGGGTGGAGGATGCCACTCTCTACCTTCTCCACTGGTCCCTCTCTTACCTGGATGGGGTGCATGCACTGTGAGGATACTCGTCTTCGACTTCTCCAGTGCGTTCAATACCATCCAGCCCCCTCTACACCAGGAGAAGCTCCTCTCACTGGCAGTGAACCCCCACCTGGTGACCTGGATCATGGACTATCTGGCGAACAGACCACAGTTCGTCAGGATGGGGAGCTGCAGGTCCTCCATGCAGACAGCAGCACGCACGGGGGCCCCACAAGGTACAGTCCTCTCACCTCTCCTTTTCACCCTCTACACCACTGATTTCCGCTACAACTCTGGTACATGTCACATGCAGAAATTCTCAGATGATACTGCAATTGTGGCATGTATCAAGGGGGGTGAGGACGGGGAGTATAGGGGACTGGTGCAGGACTTTGTGGATTGGAGTCGGTGGAATGATCTACACCTGAACATTGCAAAAACAAAAGAAATGGTGCTGGACTTCCGCCGGACACCTGCTGCTCTACAGCCCATCACCATTGATGGAGCGGAGGTGGAGGTGGTCACCATCAATAAATACCTGGTAGTTCTCCTGGATAATAAACTGAGATGGTCACCAAATGTTGATGCCATTTACAAAAAAACCCAGAGCAGGATGTACTTTTTATGGAGACTTCCTTCTTTTAATGTGTGTCCCAAGCTGCTTTTTATATTCTGGCAGGCTGTTGTTTTCAGTGCTCTTTTATGTGCAGTGGTGTGCTGGGGGGGCAGTGCTAATAGAAAGGACATGGAAAGACTAAACCGCCTTACAAGGAAGGCAGGTAAGGTGGTGGGTCAGAGCCTTGAGTCTGTGGTGAAGCGGAGGACACTGGTGGAGCTAAAGAAAATCCTGGAGAACACCAGTCACCCCCTGCACCCGGTGTTCTCTGCTCAGAAGAGTTCTTTCAGCAACCGCCTTCACTCACTACCGAGCTCCACAGAGAGATACCGGAGGTCCTTTGCACCCACTGCAATTAGACTGTATAACACTGCTGAGAAGTGGAGGGCTAGAAGGGACCCTGATTGCACTGCTGTTTTCATTGTCTTTTACTGCTTTTATGGCTTTTTAATGGTCTAATTGTCTAATTTTAACCCCCGAAATATGTTTATTGTTGTTTATTTATTTATGTATATTAATGTCTTCTTTTTATGTGTGAATGACCTGGAGCTGCAGACTGCCATAATTTCCCTTGGGATTAATAAAGTATCTATCTATCTATTTATCTATCTATCTATCTATCTATCGCGGGACCCCAACTAAACAAATGACAAGTGGGGCAGGAAAGAGGGAGAAGCAGGAGGGTAGAAGCCATCATGCTACGATATTCACTGGTTTACATTCAGCAGAATGGCGTCCAGCGTAGCAGTGAACCTCTGCCCCGTTTATGCAATCTCAAGGAAGCACTAGCCCCCCCTCAACAAAAAAAAAAAAGCGTTCATTGGAGGTAGATTCTGAACTGTTTCCTTCATTCATGTTTTGTTTGTTAGTTATTGTGCTTTGGCTCCTCCAGGAATCAGAGACTTACTGTCAATAACAAGCATAGAGTTCAGTTATAATTTAAAGATTCCTGGAATTTTATAAATGTTCTTGTTTTTAAGTCAGTCTTATTTCTTTGCACTTATATTTTCTGGCATTATTAGTCTGATCTCATGAAGAGCCTGAACTTTTGGTTTAGATTTACTAACCTAGTACTCATAGTACATGCTGTATGTCTTTATATATTTTGTGAATGAAGGTCTTTATTTTTACTTTTTCAACTTGAGAAATATTTATTTAATAAAAACACTTTGTATTACATTTGTCATAAATGAAAGTTTAAAATAAAGTTTGGGTTGATCTTCAGTTGGCTGAAAGTGAATGACAGTGCTGCACCCTGCTGGGCAGAAGGATTACTGCAACGCTCCTGTGGATTTCTTGGATGCTGAAGGATTATTTCAAGGCTGTTGAAAGTCTAAACTCATTTATACATAAATTAATGAGCTTGTTACAGATGAAAGCATAAATTAGTGCTTAGGATAAAAGAAAGAACGCGAGTAGAAATGGAAAAACCTTCAACTGTGTTGATGTTGAGTTTCTCATCTAGAAATGTTTCACCACTCGACAAAATCTCTTTATGATGTAAAATAAGTCTGGAAAAATATAATTCCAGATGACATAAATCAACATGACATGGATGAAGGAGGGTCTTAATCAAGCTCAATTTAAACATTTGTATGAGAATGTTCATTTAATTTTGCTGTTCCTGTCACTGTGATGTGACACAAACAATTGTGTTTAAGATTTTAATGTGTTCTGTTTCTGCACATATTGTTAAGAGCCGGTAGTGGAGGATCCAAATGCAGGAGACCAGGCTTTGGTGACAGAACATGAATATTTCAAAAATCAACCAAAACATGACAAAAGCCATAAACAATAGCGTCAGAACAGAGCAGATGAGCAGAAAATGAGTCACTGAAAACCAGACACTTAAATAGGCTGGAGTGGAATTAACTGAGTTGAAGACAGCTGTGAATCATGACGAACCGGAAACTGGTGACTGACGAGGGCAACGTAGAACATGACCAAATAGAAAAAACCCAAACAAAACCACAGAATCTTCACATAGATGAAGTTGGATTTAAACTAAAAGTGGCTAAAACATTTTAACTGGATTAACTCAAACAAAAACCACTTAGAATGCAGGAATCAATATGTTTTTGATTTAAAGTGAAATGACAGGTAGTTTAGGTTATTTAAAAATATTATATGTCTAGATTTAGATTTTAGTCTACCACCTCTAAAAAACTATTGATGAATAATCAGAATATTGGTTCTTCCATTAATCAGATGTGTTTTTATCTTTCATTCTCTGCTTTCTGTAGTTATTCTCTTCTTCAGGTTTTCTGTTTCTCTCATTTACACCTTTTTTCAATTTCAATCACCATCAGCTGCTTTCTTTGTTATCACTTAGTTTTTACAGCTTTCAGCTTTCTCCTTCATTCCTTGTTTTTCCTGTTTATTTTTTTAAATCATGCTTTCGTTTATTTGTAAAACTCAGTGTGTTTATTGAGGTGCAATTAAAAACTGTTGTTATCTTTTTTTTAACTATCATTGTTTTAAATTAATAATTCTAAGAAAAACAGATTATCTTAAGCAATGTCATGTATAAATAATATTGGGAGTAAACTTTAGTTTAGGTTGCTTTTAGACCCCACCTTTTTTTTTTTTTTTCTTGATGTAATCAAATCCTTATAAATAATGACTTGGTCGCAAAAGAATTTTCTTTTTTTAATCTTTATTCATTTAGGTGATTTATTTTTCGTGTATTGTCTACAATTAATGCTTGACAGGAACATCGCCACGGTGCCCACCAAACCGGGACAGCAACAGAGTCCACTTCCACAGCTGTGAGGCTGCAGTGCAGGACTCCAGCCGCCCCAGCAAGGGCGAGAACCACACGGCAACGACCCCAGACCAAGCCAGCAAGCCATGATATGATAAATCCCTGCAGGAAACCTGGGGTTAAAAATAATAGTAAAATACTAAAATGAAATACATAAATATTGTTGAAAATAAAATAGATTCACAAAATAAAATAAAATAAATACCTACAATATAAAGTAATAACATATTAAAACTAATAGATATAAATAAGGACATAAAATCAACTAATAGCAGAATTAAAAAGGTGGATATTGAGCTTCTTTCTTAAAAACCTCTACAGTCTCTGCGGCCCTGAGACTCTCCATCAGACTGTTCCACAGGCGAGGACCGTAATGAGAGAACGAAGTCTCACCATAAGTTGTGGTCCTCACCTTAGGAACAACTAACAGGCCGGTGCTGGAAGACCTCAGGAGCCGCGAGGGTTCATACTTTTAAGAGAAGATCATTGAGATAAGAAGGCCCAAGACCATAAAAACATTTATAAACCATTAAAAAATCTTAAAATCAATCCAGAAACGCACAGGGAGCCAATGCAGCGATTTTAAACTGGGTAATGTGTTATCCGCCCCCTGGTCCTCGTCAGAACTCGTGCGCTGAGTTCTTGTAATAATTGTAAATTTGAAAGAGACTTTTGAGGTAAACCAGAGAGCAGGGCATTACAATAATCTAACCAACTAAAAATAAAAGCATCAGCACCTCTGTGCTGGAGAGAGAGGAATGGGCGGACTCTGGCAATGTTTTTAAGATGATAAAATCCTGTCTTAATGACATTTTTGATGTGAGGGATAAAATTCAGCTCAGAGTCTAAAAGAACGCCCAGGTTTCTCATGCAGTGAGAAGGGTTTATCTCCAAAACCTCTAACATGTGCTGTCCCTCTGATGGATTCATTCCTGATCCTATCCATCCTGGTCTCTCCCAAAGAGAACCTCAGCATCTTCATCTCTGCTACCTCCAGGTCTGCTTCCTGTCTTTTCTTCACTGTTTCTAGTCCAACAACATGGCTGCTCTCACCACAGTCTTCTACATCTTTCCTTTCATTTGTGCTGAAACTCTTCTATCACACAAGGAGAGAACACATAATAGATTTCATAAAAATATATTTCTGTCTATACATCTAGTTTCCTTCCTGTTGTGTTACTGTTGCCAAGACAGCGTTGTGACACTCTCTGCTGGCAGACCAATAATCCTCATTACCATGAATGGTTTGTAAAAATCATATTTTTTTCATTGAAAATAACATTTTAGAACATTAGTGATGTGTCATCTCAGGTCGTTTTGAGCTTCACACACCAGATGTCACATGTAACAACTGAGGTCATTGCTGGACCCCAGAAGTTTCTGATTTGGTCAGAAGTGGGTTCTGGCCTTCAACGATGCAGGCACAGACCATTTATCAGCAGGACTTGTTTGAGTCCTTTAAGAAATGAAGACGACTGCACCAGGATCGTCCAGACAGGCTTTCACATCAATGCTGGATCACAGAACTAAATATTTTGGAAGAGTGAGTTTATCACTTCTATCATTTTCCATGACATTTTAAGGTTTTATTTTCATCACCTGTCAATATTTTGCATGTTTACAAATGCTTGACCAGATGAGTGCTGATAATGTTTTTCTGTAAAGGTCAATGTTTCTCCTTCTTTGTTGCAGAAAGGAAAGGTGAATTCTGATGCCTTTCAAAGAAGCTTTTTGCAATATATTCACTGTAAATTTGAGGAGGAGCAGCTAAGTGGCATGGAGGACTGGTTTGTGTGTCCAGCTTGTGTTCCAGACCAGTTGGTTGTTTCTTTCGATGGCAACAGAAAATTGTACCGTTTCCAAACTTCCAACAGGTGTGTTTAATCCCCCCCACATCATTCTTAAAACTAAGCTTCTTCTTTTTCACTTTTTCTCAGGGATGACCAGGCTGGGTTTTTTGATGCTGTCTTTCTAGCAGAAGATTCTGAGGTTGAAGCTTTTGTTGCTGAAGTAAGCCGTGTTGTCAAAAGTGTTTGTACATTTTATTAAACTTGTAAATTCACAAGTTTTTTTTAGAGAATGTTGATTCTTTTGACCCAGAGTCTACAGCTACATAAGTTAAGCAAGTCCAAATTTGAATGTAAATCCAAAGAAAGCATCATATTTTCATGTATTGTCTTTTATGGTGCACAATTTCAAAGTTTGCAGTCAAGTTATCTCATTTATTTTTATTAGACTGGTGGAAAAGCCGCTTGTGGAAACTCACAATGGTCTGCTGCACCAGAGACATCAAAGCAAGCCAACAAGCTTGATGAGGAAGGTGTTGAGATAGCTGTCTGTCCACATGGCTTCCTTCTAAAAGGTACAATTCAAACTTTCTATAATGATAGTTTTTCATGTACCATATATCTTCCAGTAGTGGTCTTCTCTAGCTGACAGGAGTCTCATATAAACACAGAGTCTAACAGGTGCTCGATACTTTAGGGCAGGGGTGTCAAACATACGGCCCGCGGGCCGTATCCGGCCCGCTAGATGATTTAATCCGGCCCAGTTATGAAGAAAAAAATATATAAGAATTTTCAAAAAAGAAAGCAAGTTTCTAGCCCACTCCTGTGGCGAGTTATGGTTCTTTTAAGAAATGGATGCAATGGGCGATTTAACCACTAGGGGGAGCAAAGACAACTCAAGAGATAAAGAAATAAACAAACTTCCCTCGTTTTGGGAGACAAAGGGACCAAAATGTTTGCAAGTTTAACCCAATGGAACCAAGGACCTAAAGCTCTGTTTTTGTTTACTTTTGAATTTACCTCCGTATTTTCAATTTAACATTTGATATAATTTTAATCAGGACAACCCTATCTTTGTGACACTGCGTTTTTTAAAGTAACTTTTCCATGTTCTATTCATACATCAAACATAAAATCATGCAAAAACAGAAAATTCCATCTGGAAAAATAAGATTCATTTTGCTGTGGAAACCCCCAAAATGTTTAACAAACTGTTTTTACAACATAAAATGACAGTTTTGGGTGTAATTTCATAAAAACAACTAAACTAAATTTAGTCAACAAACTAATCAACACATTTTTGACTGAAAATACAAAAAAAAAAAAGATTCCCTTTTTGGGCCAAAAATCTGAAGAGTTTGTGTTGGTAGAGGAACATAACAGACCTCACAGCTCTATGACGTGACCTTTATATGTTGTCATCCAGACTGTGAGAAAGCCCAAGAGAAAACGGCAGAACAGCACCACCTACTGGTGGACGAAAAAAACTACACCTGTTGAACTTGCCCAGGCATGTTCTATCGCCCTCAGAATCAGCAGAGAAATCAGTTGGGCAGAAGCTGAGAAGCTGTAAGGACTGACTGGGTGTTCACCTGTTCTTTTTCCTTTATGTGTGCGTTCTTGAGGAAATGTAAGTTATTTCTGCCTCTTAATCATCAATAATTTGATCATTCTCTCAGTTTATTATTTTAACTGCAAATATATTGTGAAAGACTAAGTTGACTAATTTTTCTTTACTAATATCTGTTTATTTGAACAACTCAGCTAATTTTGAGTGTTTATAGAGAATTATTGTGTTAAGCCTTACGTTAGTGACCTCTCTGTCATACTTAAGTCACATATCTACAAGCAGTTGATTTGGTTATGTTATAATATTTGTCGAACATCAGAAAGACTTTATTGTAACACATTTTATTTGTTATTTGTTCCAGACCACACACACACACACTTATCCAAAGACACATCCATCCTTAAAGCAACTGACTATGCGCACATCCAAAACCCTGCGCTAACTACCAACTGCTGCAGTCCACTCTGTTCATCCTTCAATAAAAGAGGAAACCTCAGTCTCTCTCCAAGCGTCTTCATTCTCTGACCGGAATCAAAGTCCATGATCTGCCGCCTCAACCAGTGTTTCCCTAGCGAGGCTCGACTCCCCCTCGCACAATTGGTCCTTCGAGCCGGATTGAGCGCAACCAAAGAAGATCATGGACAATGCAGCATCAGACACTTCTGAGCACCGGAGCCGTCCACAGAGGAGCCACCGCTTACCTGCTTATTTGGAGGACTACCAAGTTGGATTTCAGCCACCCATGCACTCAGCTCCACCTGTTGTTTCCCGCTCCGCCAGCCACTACAGCAACAAATCGAGCACGTCATCCAACAAGAGTTCATACATCCACAGCAGATCTAGTAAGCGTACGAGTTACTCCGTCGGGACATATCCCACTCAGGGTCTGTCAACTGTGCAAGCTGCAATCTTGGAGGAGAGAATAAAGCAGTTGGAATTGGAAGATGTCCGACGTCTAATTACGCAAGAGACACAAGCTGATATGGAGTGCAGACGGCTGGATGAACAAGCTAAAGAAGCACAGCGACTTCAAGAGGAGGCACTCAAAGCTAGAGAAGCACTCACTAAGCAGCTAGAGCGACAACAGCGCTTAGCGAGAGCGGAGCAGGACCTTGAAGTTGCCAAGCTTCGTTCTTCATTGCTCTCCCATGATCAGTCACCTTCACCTGCGCCTTCTGCCAAGTCACACCATTTCATGGACTTACCACTTCCAGCACAGAGTACACAGGTCAACCCAATGACATCAACATTCCAGTCACCGCTGTCAGCTCAGTTGCCTCGACCATCAGCTTCTGTTGTACACAGTCAACCTCCACAGCTGACTCAACAAGTCATTCCAGCCTCTACAGTGACACCTACTGGACCACAGCCAATGCTGCAACCTGCTGCCATCCCAGCAATCTTCGCTTCTTCAGCAAATCCAGCGACTCGTGTCATCAGTTCAACACCTCTAGCTCATCCAATGCCACAGGTGGCACCGTCTACTGAGTTAAACCGTCCTAGTGGCCCAGGTCCAGTACCAAATTCCCATTTCAACCCAACTTCTGCCAATCCAGGAGTGTCACAGTCTTCTGCAGAGCACCGACCTGCTTACTGTTGCAACCAACCAACAGCGGAACCACTTCACATTCCTCAGCATGTCGGTCAAAAAGCTCCACCACTCTCCTCGATTTACCATGGGCAACAGCCTGCTCCAGTTCTTCCTGCTCCCTACCCTGGTTATGCATCACTACCCGGAGCTGAACTACTTCTTGCAACAACCCTTGGTATTCCTCGACCTTCTCTGCCAGTGTTTGAGAGTGGTCGGGAGAGTGACTTTGCTCTACTCAAGCTCGCACTAGACAATGTACTTGGAAGCCACCTTCATCTCAGCGAGCAATATAAATATCAAGTCTTGCTAGGACACATCAAGCTCCCCAGTGCACTGCAGCTGGCAAAGGCATTCATGCATGACCCAACACCATATACAAATGCACTGCAAGCACTGCAAGATAAATATGGGCAGCCAAGACAGCTGGTCCAGAGTGAGCTAGGTGCCATACTCAACACCCCTGTTCTCAAGATGGGTGATGCCAACGCCTTTGACTCATTTGCCTTGTCTGTCCAGTCTTTGGTGGGCATGTTGAGGTCTTTGGAAGGACAGAATGGATATGAGCTACACTGCGGCTCCCATGTCGATCGCCTGCTCAGCAAAATGCCTCCCACCTACCGGGATGGCTTTATTGAGTATTGTTTACGTCAGGGTATTCTACAGACTGGTACTGACAGAACCTACACCCTTCCAGACTTGGCCACATGGCTTCAAATGAAGTCTCAAGTGAGGCGCATATCTAGCCGAGCAGCCACACTGTATCATGATGATACCACCCGACAGCCTAGGAGAGATCAGCAAGTGGCTCGACCTAAAGAGAAACCAGTGACTATGTACTTCAGTGCGACTGAGAAAATGAGTCCAGGAGAGTCTACAGCTTCAAGGTTTACACCAGCAAAGGTCAAATCCAAGACCAAGCCTTATTGTCCATATTGCAACAATTACGACCATTATCTTAATTCCTGTGAGGAGTTCAAGAAGCTAAACACTGAGCGGATCTTGAAGTGGCTCAAGGATGACAAACGGTGTTGGAAATGTGGACGCAATCACTCAGTTGACCGCTGCACGCTGAAGCGCCCTTGCAAGACCTGCAAGGAAAATCATCTTACTGTCCTACATGAATCAGTCCAAGAAACCAAAAAGAAAGTGTATACTCTCAGTTTGCCTCCTACAAAGGTATACCTGGACCGGCCCAACAGATCTCAAAAGGTAATGCTGAAGGTGGTCAAGGTCCTACTCTATAATGGCAACCAAAGGATGGAGACGTATGCAGTTCTTGATGACGGCTCAGAGCGGAGCATTGTCCTGCCACAAGTAGTGCACCAGCTCAATCTCGTCTGTCATCCAGAGATCCTACCACTGCAGACTGTGCACCAAAGTGTGACTGAACTCAAGGGAGCCTCAGTCTCCCTGGAAGTATTATCACTCCTACAGCCATCAGAGAAGTACCTGATCCCTCATGCCTTCACCGCAGAAGAGTTGGCTCTTGCTGAACACACTTACCCAGTTGCTATGCTGCAGCGGAAATACAAGCACCTCAGAGACCTTCCCTTACCACCAGTGAATGGTGTCCAACCTCTGCTTCTAATTGGGGCAGATATGCCGCACCTGATTACTCCAATTCAACCCGTGTATGCAGGACCACCAGGCGGACCTGTTGCCATCTGCACTCAGCTGGGCTGGTCACTCCAAGGGCCAGTTGATGCAACGCATATCTCACCTGGAATCCAGCAATGTCTGCACATTGCCACCACCTCAGTTTCCAGAGAGCTTCTCACCAATGTGGAGCGCCTATGGAAAATGGACACTTTGCCATACAGTGAGAAAGTCGCCACTCGTTCAAAGGAGGATCAGCAAGCTCTCAATCTACTGGAAAAGACCACCACCAGAGTAACAGTAGATGGCATTCAACGGTACGCTACACCTCTTCTTCGCCGTAAGACTAATAGCTCTCTTCGGGCTCCTGTGGAAGCAGTACTTCCCAGGCTCCGCAGCACAGAGCGGAGGCTTGCTAAGGATCCTACACAAGCTAAGTCTTACTGCTCTGAGATCCAAAGGCTGGAGGAAGCAGGATATATATCAGGTCTTACCAGAGGATGCCGATCAGTCAGCAGAGTCATGGTTCATACCATATCACGTAGTCACCACAACGGAAAGAATAGAGTTGTGTTCGACTGTTCTTTCCAATACAAAGGGCAATCCTGAATGAGCTATTGCTGCCTGGCCCGACCTTGGGGCCTTCCTTCTTGGTGTCCTGCTGAGGTTCCGTCAGCACTCAGTTGCTGTCAGCAGTGACATAAAAGCTATGTTCCATCAGATTCGCTTGCAACCCGCTGACAGGCCTGTTCTGAGATTCATCTGGAGGGAAATGGAAAGGGAGGACAGACCAATCATTTACGAATGGCAGGTGCTTCCATTCGGGACTACCTGTAGCCCCTGTTGCGCGATTTACGCACTCCAGCGCCATGTTCGGGACAGCTGTGGTGATAAGTCCCACCTGACAGAGATCGTGGAGAAACTCCTTCTATGTGGAAATTGTCTGCATAGCACCCGCACTACTGCTGAAGCCAAAGTTTCTCGTCGACAACCTACGCCAACTTCTCCTGCAAGGAGGATTCGACCTCAGACAGTGGGCGAGTCGCGCCAGCAGTGATCGAGCACCTTCCCCCGAAGCCAAATCCGAGCGCTTCGAACTGAGTTTGTCTAAGGGAAGTAGTGACTTGCTGGAGCCAACCCTAGGCTCCAGTGGAACTGTCTCAGTGACACACTATGTTTCAAGCTTCGTCCTGCAGACACCTTCAGCCAACCATGAGGAACATTTACAAAGCTCTAGCAAGCCAGTATGATCCCTGGGCTTCATCATTCCTTTACCACAGGGCTAAAGTCTCATCCAGGATATTTGGAAGCAAAACATTGGATGGGATGATCCGATTGAACGAGTCTCTCAGGGAGCAGTGGACTGTTTGGGTGAGTGAGCTTCCTGAGATCAGCCGCTTGAGTTCCCACGAACCTACGCACCACTGTGCAGATGAGACTACCAACAACTAGGGAACTGCACATTTTCTGTGATGCGTCAGAGAGGGCGTATGGGTCTGTCGCTTACATGCGCACAGCGATGATCACAATCACATCCACACATCCTTCGTGATGGCCAGATCGCGAGTAGCGCCGAAGAAGGTCTGAGCATGCCACGCCTAGAACTGAGTGCTGCACTTACTGGTGCTCAGCTCGCCAAGCTCATACATACAGAGCTTACATACCCATCCAGCAGACTTCCTTTGGTCAGACTCAACCACAGTGCTACAGTGGTTGAGATCTGAATCATGCCGCTACAAGGTATTTGTCGGCACACGTGTGGCAGAGATTCAAACTCTCACTGATGTATCAAGCTGGAGATATGTTGAATCTGCAAGAAATCCAGCAGATGACATAACACGTGGTCTGCGGCTCTCAGATTTGACTCATCCTCACAGATGGATAAGTGGTCCGGATTTCCTTCATCAGCCTCCTGACCATGGCCAACTATGGCCCAGCAACAGCAGTTGAGGCTGATGCGACGAACTCAAGAAGTTCTACGCTAATATTCCTTGCATCAGAGACTAGGAACCAAGATATTCCTGATCCAACTCAGTTCCAAACTTGGAAGGATTTAGTCCAGGCTACTGTCACTTCTCTTCATGGGGCGGCCGCTTCAGGTGTAGGTCAAGCTGTGGATGCAAACACCTACATCTCAGTCGAGAAGGCACTCTTGACTCGAGCTCAGGAAGATTCTTTCCCTGATGAGTTAAAAGCTGTCAAGGCCAGTCGACCCATTCCAGCTGACAGTCGTTTGGTCACTCTCTCACCTGAATACGACAAATTCTGGTCTACCTTCATTCGATACTACCTGCCAAGCCTTCAGGGACGATCTAAATGGCAAGCCGATGGACATCAGCTATCTGTGGACCAGGTGGTTCTAATAGTTGATCCTCAACTTCCACGAGCCCTCTGGCCAGTGGGTAAAGTGGTTGACGTTTACCCTGGAGTGGATGGACGCATCAGAACAGCATCTGTCAAGGTCAAGTACAAAACCTACGTCCGGCCCGTGGCTCGGCTAATCAGGCTACCCAAGATCAGTGATTCGGAGGATAACGCCAGCTGATGGACTTTCTCAGGTCTTTCAAATCTCATCAAGGCTGACCTTTGGGGGCGGCTGTGTGAGAAAGCCCAAGAGAAAACGGCAGAACAGCACCACCTACTGGTGGACGAAAAAAACTACACCTGTTGAACTTGCCCAGGCATGTTCTGTCGCCCTCAGAATCAGCAGAGAAATCAGTTGGGCAGAAGCTGAGAAGCTGTAAGGACTGACTGGGTGTTCACCTGTTCTTTTTCCTTTATGTGTGCGTTCTTGAGGAAATGTAAGTTATTTCTGCCTCTTAATCATCAATAATTTGATCATTCTCTCAGTTTATTATTTTAACTGCAAATATATTGTGAAAGACTAAGTTGACTAATTTTTCTTTACTAATATCTGTTTATTTGAACAACTCAGCTAATTTTGAGTGTTTATAGAGAATTATTGTGTTAAGCCTTACGTTAGTGACCTCTCTGTCATACTTAAGTCACATATCTACAAGCAGTTGATTTGGTTATGTTATAATATTTGTCGAACATCAGAAAGACTTTATTGTAACACATTTTATTTGTTATTTGTTCCAGACCACACACACACACACACTTATCCAAAGACACATCCATCCTTAAAGCAACTGACTATGCGCACATCCAAAACCCTGCGCTAACTACCAACTGCTGCAGTCCACTCTGTTCATCCTTCAATAAAAGAGGAAACCTCAGTCTCTCTCCAAGCGTCTTCATTCTCTGACCGGAATCAAAGTCCATGATCTGCCGCCTCAACCAGTGTTTCCCTAGCGAGGCTCGACTCCCCCTCGCACACAGACAGTAATAGTACTTCAGTCTGTCTGTGTGGCTTCAGCTTCCAGGCAGACCAAAAAATAAGAATTTCTCTCCTAAGAGCTCTGCTGTCCATCTGATGTTTCATGGAAATCTATTTTTCTCTCTTTTCTTTTACTTTGTTTCATCATAAGCTTTGCCTGTTGAGTTTGTGAGGAATAATAAAAAGGTTTTAGGGAGAAGTTTGATCCAGCTGGACTTCAGATCGGTTCAGCTGGAATCTGCTCTCAGGTGGGGGCGTGTCTGTCTGCTCTGTTGCTCGCCTCGTAACAGCGGCCGGCAGGACTTTCGCAGAGAAACAGAATTTTCTTGATTTTTTGACAACACAGGTGGTTGTTGATGTTGTAGAAAACTCAAAGCCAAAGCAAAATTAAGATCACATTTCTCCTCGTGGGGGTTTCTAATAGCAGACAGCTCTGGTTGGCTCCGCCCCCACTGCAGTAGGTGAGCTGACCTGCATTGCAGCCGTCTGATCAAAGTTCATCTTCCGCCTTATTTATTAACCCTTCCGCTCTCCTTGGGGTCCAGATGGCTCCAACCACATATTGTTATGCGATTTCTTCCATGACAAATGTGGACGAAGTGGGACAAGTTTTTACGTCTGTCATGGACATTAGTGAAACTCAAAAATCAGTGAAAAAAAAAAGTTCAGCGCACTGTCCTGTGGTGTCCAGATGACCCACTTTTAATGTAAACAAGCTAAGGAGAGCGGAAGGGTTAAAATCAAAGATTGTTTTGTCCAAAGACTACAAATAAAGGCCATGTTTTGCCTTTAATTCAATAAAATATCAGTTACAGAACATAAAAACTTTTATTTTATCACGTTGATCTCACAGCTGCACAGCAGGACGTCTGAGGGCGTCCGTCGGTTCCAGAGGTTCATTTAGTTTGATTTTTCATTGATTAAAACATTTAGATTTTTTCCGTAGCCCCCTCTTTAGTTTACTATTGGGATTGCTTTAATGTCAGATGTAAAACATTCAGTCTGAATAAAATTAAATAAACCTTTTTTTTTTTTTTTTTTTACTTAGTGAAATCCATTTTATTTGAAATACTTTGGACTCAGTGCATGAAAATGTAATAATAAATGATTAGACTATTAGGTTGTTTTTGCAACTAAGAAATAAAAAAAAAAAATAAAGCTAAAGATAACACGTTGAACAAAGGTTATTTTGCTGTTATGTTTCTGGCCCGGCCCACTCGAGATCAGACGGGTGGAATGCGGCCCCCGAACCAAAATGAGTTTGACACCCCTGCTTTAGGGGCTTTATTTGAACTTTATTTTAATCTGAAATGTAACAACTCTGCTTCAGTCATTGATGGTTAGCTGGACTGAATTAGTTCAGTTTGTGATTGATTGAACATACCTGATCCAGGTGAGCAGAAGTATTTTAAACAAGCTTAGCTGTAAATCGAGCAGGAACAGTTGGTGACCCCTGCAGTAGAGTTTAGTGTCTTTTGTGTTTTAATGTGAAACATTTTTGAGAAGGATTAACCTGTCATCTGTCCCTCTATGTTTTGGGTTTTTCCTGGAGAAAATGGATCTGATGGAAAAGGTTTCCCCTTACAGGCCAAAAAACAGTCGGACAACTTAAAAAAATACAAAGTATGTTGATGTGTGGTGAAGAATATAACATGTTTGATACACGTTAAATATGCATGTTATAAAAAGGTTTGTCTCTTCTTTTTTCTGCTGTCTATGATGATTCTCTGTTTCAGGATTGTAAGTATCCAGCATCAGGAAAGGTTAGTAGGAAGTCCACTATTACAAATGTCTGCTTTGTTAATTTAAATAAAGGTATAAATCCAACACAGTAATCATTATTAATGTAACACTTTTATTTCCAACTATTTACAAAGATGTGTTGACATGGATGGGGGGCTTCAACTGAGACCTGGGCTGGAACTTTCTGGTGGTGATTGGAACATCTTGCAGGATGATCTGCAGAGACTGTAGACTGCATCGTCCATCTTCAGAGTTTGCAGGGCTGGCTGTCCACGGATGCTGCATGACCAAAAATGATCCATAAATATGAGATGATACATGTGCAGTCCTAAAACTTAAAAATAAATAAATCACTTGATGAATGAATTACCTGTTACCAGTAATGAAGGTCTGGTTGTACCTCCCCCAGGACAGAAACCTCAGCAGGTAGTTGGTCCTGCCAGAGAGGACCGCTGATGACCTCCAAACCAGCCGCCTCCTCCTCCTCCTCCTCATCATCACCTCCACATCTTCCTCTGGGGCCTCGGTTCGTCAGCACAGGGGCAGATATCAGCAGGACAGGCAGCATGCAGAGCACAGCTGTGACAACCTGCAATAAATACATTAAATCTATAAATGAATAGAAATATATTCCAAAGAACATAAAATGCTGCTATGTGTTTGTTCACTTACATGAGGTACAAAGTGTGATGAACCTCCAGCAACTTGCAGGAAGATTCCTCTGAATCTTGTCTTCATCATTCCAAAAGCAAACTCTCTAATCGAGCGTGTTTATGGAATGATGACTGTTGAAGCTCTGGCCTGCAACACCTTCATTCACCTGTTTGGAGGGAGTGATGGGGGGAGTGGACGTTGGAGCATGAGTATCCACCATCTGCAAGGATGAAGTCCCCCGGAGGAGGGAGACCAACTGCCTGTACAGTAGACTGTGGCGGAGCACCCTGGAGTCATGCACCGACCCGGGCCGGCCCACATGGGTGTCATGAAGCAGCCCCGATGGTCACACAGCCTGCAGGATGATGGAGGGAAGAGTTCTCTGTTTCTGTAGCAGTGACCATCAGGGTCACGAGGAGGTCTGATCCTGATGTGGCATCCATCCATGAACCTGAAGCTCTGAGCCGTGTCAGCCCTGCAAACCCACGGGACACCACCTCCAGGTCCTCAGGGGTTTTTGGAAGGTGAAGGACCACCACCTCCTCAGTGGACAGTGGAACGAGACATCCAAACACTCTGGAGACCACCCTGCAGGACGCTCCGCTCAGCAGCCAGAAGAGAAACACCAGGGTCTCAATGACAGCCCCCCACCCACGTCCCCGATCCTGGTGAAGGAGGTTCAGGAGGACTGCAGGAGATCCTGTTCACTCTGAAGACTGGTCTGGATCTTCTCTGTTCATAAACGCCCTCCAGGAATGAGAGACTCAGGTTGATTCTGCATTACAGGGGTTAGTCTGATAAAAAGGAATGCACAAGAAAAACAGTTTTAGTAAAAAATAAAATAAAAACTTAAAACAAATATAAATCTGTGGTTTCAAGTATTTTGTTCTTAGACTGTAAAACATCATTATACAAAGGGGAACATGAGAATAACAAAATACTTAAATACTACTTGTACTGATTTCAAATAGGAGTATGGTAAAATTGTTCAAATTCATTTCTGCAATAAAAGAAGTTAGAAGATAAAATGAACATTTAACACTATTGTAGTCTGAATAATAAAATAAAAACAATATTTAGTTATTTTCTGACATGTTTCTTATGCTCAGAAAAAGGTAGGTACTTATACTAGGCACCGCAAAGCGTGTCACTGCGCATCCCGTTCGCGCATGTTCAGTTTGCCATTGAAAAACTTGGCTTCCGCTATCGAAGAATTACGTGGTTAATATATGCGTCGCGGTGCATTTTGGGATAGCTTTACTTTGACTTTGATTCGGAAAATTATAGCGAACTTACTGGACATTTTTGTGAACCAACGGGACATTTCTTCTTATTGTGTGTCGATTTCCCAGCACCGTGAAAGTTACAAGGTGAGTAAACCCCTCCCAAACCACTCGTAAAACTTAACGAAACTTTCTGAAACTACCAGAATTCAGTTATTCGGGCGTCTATCTCCATGGGAACGTCTAGAAGTATTATGTAAATGAGCGCGAACTGGAGCGCTCCTACCTTGAAAGAAGTCCATAATTCTTAGCGCATCAATTCATTCATACAGTAAAAAAAAAAAAAAGGAAACCATGGCATGTGAAGGTACAGGCACTATAGTAACATATATAATATAATTATTATATTTATAATATTACATATATATATATATATTATTATTATATATAAAACACAGAATCACATGATAATCTTAATGCTAGTTCTCTGTCAGAATGTTCTGCTTAAGACATGAATTGTAAAAAAAGGCACTTTCAGACTTCATCTAGACATTGTTCCTGATCCTTTTTTATTCATTTCTCCAATGCTTGTGTTTTCTCTGAGCCCTGTCTCCCATCTGCATTTTTTAAAATTATTTTTCTCCTCTTACTTTCCTCAACTTGCAAAGCATACTTCTTCTCTTATTATTTATTATTTATTTTTTCTATTTTCTTCAGGGTCATGCTCTGTTTCTCCTCCTTTTTGCCTGCACTAATATTTTTCTCGTGTGCTGGTATCCTTTAACACTAAAATTAAAAATAATTTTAATTGCATGCCACATATGTACAAAATTATGCAGATAATTTCCACCTAAAATGTATTTCTTTATCTCTACTGTAAAAAAAAAGATCATATTATAACAACACTAACCAATTATTGTGGGATTTGCCAACTCTTTCCGATGTAAAAGATAGAGTTAAAAAAAAAGATGTTAAAGTTATTTGCATATTTAAAAAAAATACTGCAGCTAGCTAGCTAGTTTTTTTTGTCTATTGTTTCCATATCTAAGACACGCTTGAAATGATTCCTCTGCAGTGTTCAAAAAGTTATGAATTTTTTAAATCAATTTTTTTTTTTAAATGAAAGTGATTTTTAAAATCAATGTATTATTAATCTTTATCATGTCAGACATGTTTTGTTGAAACTCTCCAGAACCAGCGAGATATTAAGACATTTTCCTTTATTTCCAGTTACTTGTTTTCAACTTATCCTCCCTGCCAGGTGCCGTAGTGGCTTCAAGTTTCCAAAAATTTCAAGGTAATATTTTTTAGGAAAAAAAGGGCAAATAAAAGAACAATGTTTAAGTTTTGTTTTTGAGCCATGTAATAATGTTTGATAGTCCTTTTTTCAGATGGCTTCATCAGTGCAGCGTGCTGATCTGTCAGAGGGAATCTTAAAAGAACTCAAGTCAGGGAAAGACATCTTAGCTCCAAAGCAGATCTTCAATAAGCATATTTTTCAACTAAGTCAACTGAAAAAGAAAGGGGCAACATCTTCAAATAAAGATGCACTCAGGTGGATGAGATGTTTAATTCCAAGTTTTTCAGCAGATATTACAGAGAAAAATCTGGACAGGCAGTGGAAGAGACTACTTAATGAAAGAGAATCTTATAGGAAAAATGGCCTTCTTGATGAATGGAATTGGAGACCATACATCCCTCCAAATGTTCTTGGCCAGCAGTCGACAGAAAAAAATGACTCTGTAGATACTGTCTCTAAACGGGAATACCTTATCCTTGATGATGTCAATAAGCAGTTAGCAAAGAAGTTGCCCAGCTGAAAGAGGAGAGACAGTCACCCAGCAAAACCAAAAATGCAGAACGACGGGAAAAACGACACAGTGAAAATATCAAGGAATTGCGTTCAGAAAAAAAACATCTTTCAACTGAAAATGAGTCACTCACAGAAAAACTAGAAGAAAAGAAATTGGCTGTAAAAAGATTATCATCAGAGTCCAGCAGATTAAAATCAAAAGTGGCACGCTTACAATGTGACGCAAAAGAAAACGAGCAATGTGAAGGATGTCATGAACTGTCAGACAAGTTGAAAAATATTTTGGAGGAAAATAAAAAGCTGAGAGAGGTTAATGCTAATTTGATCGATAGAATTAAAGAACTTGAAGGTGATTCTGTTCAGCTTTGTGATGAAACAGGGGCTTATTTGCCAAAGGTTAACAAGTGTGTCTGGGACATTTTAGACTGTAATGTGGCACATAGTCAGGTTGCTCCTGTGATGAAGGCAACATTTCAGTTATGTAACAAAACTTGCAACTCATTGCCCTGTGAATCCACTGTACGAAATATGGACAAGCAAAGACTCCTTGTTGCTCAAAAGCAACTTTGTGATATTCAGGACAAAATGAACACTAGTTTACAAACAGAATACGGAGAAAAATATTGTGCATATGTCTTGGATGATGAGGAGAAAAACTCGTATCTGCTGGATATGCGACATATGTCAGACAAGTCAGCATTGACAACTCTGGAGACCTTTCAGGAAATACTTGAAGATTTAAATTATTCCTGCACATTGGCTGAAAAAAGTGAAAAATCTGAGGCTCCAGGTCACAAGCTTTTATGCAACATTGCTTCAACAATGTCTGATAGGGCAGCCACGGAAGTCAAGTTTAACATATTGCTTGAAGAATACAGGAAGGAATTTTTGCCCCTCTACAAGGAGGATGCATTTAATGACCTAACAGAGGAGGAAAAGGCAAGTGCATCAAAACTGCATAACTTTTTTTGTGGTCTACATCTCCTTGTTGGGATGGCTGATACAGCATCTGCCGCATTGTTGGCTCATGAGCAGCTGCACTTCTCTTCAGAGGAAGATTTGGATGATGAAAATGAAAAAAATCATGGGGAAAGTGGAACAATCAGATTAGTACGAACTGTGTGCAAGGTCCTATCTAAGGGGGGGGGTGAGAAATCGGGTGTTCACAGACACTGGAAAACGCATTTAGAACGAATTAAACTTTCCCAACACCTCCCACTCATCTTAAACTTTAAAGGCAATAGATTCAATATAATTTTTTTTCTTGGTGGGAATGTGTTTTTTTTTGATTCAGCACATTGTTGAGTGCTTGGAAACAATAAAAGATCCAAACAGGCTTGTTAAACAAGTTCTGAAAGATTCTGAAAACGAATACTACCTCGCTGGTTGCAAGGCTCTTGGTCTTTTGCGAAAACTGATCACCACTCCACTGTGGCGTCTCACAGAAGGAGATGGACACATCCTCGATTTGAACACCCACTACAAAAACTTGGTGGATTTCCTTGATGAGTGCTCTGAGAATGCAGAATCGCTCTTCTCCTTCATGCAGGGTGCGAGTCCCTTTCCTGACCACTTCATTGAAAAAGATGAAGTTTTTCACCATCTGATGAGGAAAAGTGATTTTGATGAAACTTTGTGGACAAACACTCCAACCAGTTCTGCTTGCTAAAACTTATCTAGAGAGGTCTGTCAAGGAACATCTTCCAGGCGGGAAATTTTGGGATTCTGGTGAGAATTTGACAAGTGTCACAAAAGCAGCTCCAAAAAGCAACAAAAATCCAGAAAGAATATTCGGTGTCTTAGATCAGTGTTTTTCAACCTTTTTTGAGCCAAGGCACACTTTTTCAATGAAAAAAATCCCGCGGCACACTAGTATCCAAAAGGTAAAAAATTTTAATCGGTATTGATGTACAATCTAATTTACATGTTTTAAATAAGTGGGAAGCGTCATTGCAGCACAGAGGCGCTGTCATTTTACCCAGTGTTTCTCAATGTCAATTCTCGTACCCCCTCCACACACACAAACACAACTTTCTGCTGCGAATATCATTGGTACCATTAGTCACTTTTCTCAAGTTAACTTATACCTCTTCAAAACAGTCTACATTTATTATCATTAAAGAATGATTAAAAAAAAAATATTTAAAAAACTTATAAATAATCAGTTTTATTAATGTTTCTTTTTTTTTTTAAAATACTTCCAAAACTTTCAAAGTAAAAACAACAATTTTCCTTGTTTCCTCCACAGTCGTGATGGGAATTCTGGCTTTTCTCAAAAATTCTGTTCTTTTGCATTAGCTCTCTGAAAACAGCGGCTTTTTCAGCTGCAAAATGACTTTTTATGTTTTTTTTTGCTTTATTTAATTTATCATAAACTATTATATAAGATTATGCACAAAGTCCATAATGTCTCCAAATTGTTATTTATCCCTTCCAGACAGAATGTACAAAATCAATGAAAAAAAGAACTATTAACTATTCAATTTTTAACTCGATACATTTTAAGTTTTTTCCTTTTAAACACATTTGAAGTGAACACAAAACTCTGCAACCACAACCAAAATATACAATTTAAATTGTGAAAAACTAATAAATAAGGGCTTTTATTCACAATACAATTAAGAAAGACAAAAGAGTCTCAGCTTTGAGATTGAAATCTGGTTTCTTCTCTCGGTCTTCTCTCTCTCTCTCTATATATATATATGTATATATAATAAATATAGAATATATCTACACATATATGCAAACTCTGTTCCTTCGTACTGTCAAAAAAATCAAATGGTTCCAGTTTTTTATTCTTTTCTAATGTCTCGAGTTTCTTGAAGGTTTTTGTGTTGATGTTTTCTCTCTCTCTCTCTCCTCTCTCTCTCTCTCCTCAGCTCTTGCGCTCCTGTACACCCCCCTCCTCCCCCCCCCCCCCCCCAGCGCCCACGCGCGCACTCTATTTCTCTCCGTTGTTTCTTTTGATCTCCGTTAAATATTTTTCCATCACAATTCTTGAGGTTTAATTCAATATTCTTCTCTCTGTGTGGATATCCCGGTCACTGTCTGTCCTCCGATCAACTGTTTAGTAACTAAATAAATGGTATGATCCCTGGGTCGCACCGCGCCCCCACCATTTGAGAAAGTCTGCTTTACCCCAATGCATCCTGGGGGATGTAGTGCATAAACTCGCGCGTATTCCGGATATACTCACGTTTCTGAGCTTCATTCTTTTGTTCACTTCTTAAACTGTCTGACACCGGATCCTGCAGAAAGTTACAACCGCTAAACACGAGCTGTAGCGGCTGTTTTTGTTAGAACCGAGAGATTTTATGAGCGAAAAGGAACAAGGAAGTGAGGGACGTTAACCACTTCTGATTGGTCAGATTTATGACATGTGATCAAGACTCCAACAATGATTGGTGGAGACAGTTGAAGGGGGCAGAACTTTTCTGAAAGCCGAGCTTACAGCTGGTTTTGCGGCCAGATTGCGGTAACATTATTCTGATTAAAAGTCATTTATAGAAACATTGAAAAAATATTTTACAATCTTGCATATTCTAAACTATCTACCAGAGTTAAATCAGGGCCCGTTTGGATGAACGCAGAGCGGATTCCCTAGTGATGGTAAATGTTTTACATATGTGAAAATTGGTTATTTGCCACGGTACACCTGACCATCTCCCACGGCACACTAGTGTGCCGCGGCACACTGGTTGAAAAACACTGTCTTAGACTACCTCGTTCACCACAGGCCAAATGCATCTGCCATCACAAATGAAGCATATCTGATGTACTCCTTCAACAAAACATCAAAGTGGGTGTCTATGTTTCCTCCTGCAAAGCTTGAACAACTAGTGGGTGATGTGAGAAAAAGAAGAAAGGAGATGGAGGCCAAATTCAAAGAAAGGGAGGCCAGCATCATAAAGCATCATACAGAAAAGCAACAAAAGGCAGTAGAGGCTTTGGCCGAAAGCAGGAGAAAAAAATTTGAAAAGAAGAAAATTTGACGGAAATAATTATTGATGCAGGTCTATGGCAATCAGAGAAAGATCTTGATAGCAAAATGCAGCAGTGTGATAGTGATGCTGAGAGATTCCGAGCCCTTGCAAATCAGCTTCATTTTCGACAGGAAGTGCTACAGCAGGACCCCAGAGGAGGAAGGATGTGTTCATTGTTTCCAGAAAAGACAGTACAGGGAAGCTAAAGCTAAGCCATGGACTGAACTGAAAGATAATCTGTTGTTTCTCATCCAATCTGCTGTGGCTGCAGGTTCTTCCAAGACAGTCTCCGTGTGCCCAAGAAAAAAACCATCCCATTCTTGCCGGGAAAAAGAGTACGCCACTTATTTGCAGATGGTGAAATCTACATAGGAAAAGTTATTTCCCAGGTCCCTGGATTTCCCTCCTGGTTTAATGTTATTTATGATGGAGATGATGCTGTGTACAGCTACAGATTGATAGATGACTACAAGGATGGAAGTCTGGAGATCATTATTGAAGGCTAATGTTCGATAACTGAGTATTGTGGATGTTTCCCAGATTGGTAATTAAGCTAAAATAAAAGTGTTATGCACTGGAAATGTGTGTGTTTAAATTTCTTAAATTCCCTTAGTTGAGGAAAAAAAATCGTTGTTGATTTCATCAATTGTAGTGCTTGAATGAATTTACTTAATTATATTAATAAAACATTAATTAAAAACATAGAAATTATGTAAAGCACCTGAATAATTTCCTATGAAAATCTAATTACATTTTGAGCAAAGATAAGGAAGATGTGTTTTAAAAAAAAATTACAAATTTTTGCTCGTTTGAAATCCGTACTTGTAATTACTAAGAAACCATGTTGCCAGATTGGCCTGTTCTCTGCCCAATTGGGTGGGTTATGATCTTGAAATTGCAGGTAAACTTTGCTTTCGGCAAGTAACTTAATTAAGACTGGTTTGATGTCATTTAGGTGTATTTTAGTTACTTTAATCATAAAAATCTCAACTGTCTTTTTTTTTAAAATCTTTTATTTTTGAAAAATTACCGGATTCTCTCGATTATAGTTCTGTCACTTGGATGCTAAATCAGTCAAGCGGCGAGTTTTACCCTAACAGTAGGAAAAAACAAAGTTTCCATGCTCCAGACTGGGTCTGGCGGTTTTCAGATGACTTTGGGCTGGAAATCTACGTAATCTGGCACCACGGTTACCAAGTTTCCCATTATTTTCTATCCGCAAAATAAAGACGATCACAAGAGGTAAAATATTAATAATTTGCTTAATTCTTAGTCTTTTGAGCTAATTTTTGTTTTATTTTATTCAGAATTAAAATATCTATCATTTGTGGTCACTAAATTTTGTCTCAGGCTCATAAAAATTTGGCTTGTGGTCCCTACTTATACTCAGCTGCATTTACTGCAATAACTTGTGAAATAAAACTTGAATAATCTACAAAACCACAAATTCAGTCATTGTATATTTTACAACCTGTAATGCAGTTGCTAAGTAAGAAATAAAATTTAAACTAGCTAAAGCTAAAGTTTTTTTTTTTTTGAACGTTTGTACACAGTACCTGCTGACCGTTTGTCTCAGCTGGAATAATAGAAAGTTCCTGTGACGGTGATGCATCTGCTCCAACTCCTCCAGAAGGAAAGTTGTATAAAAACCTCAGAAACATTTAGAGCTTCGTGCTTCACACGTTCACCTCACGGTGGCTAAGCTACAGGAAATTAACCAGCAAATCCAGATCTACTTGTATTTTGTTCAATTAAGTTATAAAAAGATAAAACTAAAACAAGGTTAGACCGTCCAAATTCACAGCCTTTAACATACGATCTTCCCGCTTTACGAAGGACCGGCCGTCGGCGACCGTGAAGGACGACTTCAGATGGAATTTAGACACAGCTCAGGAGACCAAAACAAACACTGATGTCACGTCAGTGTCATGATTTGATTGGCTGGATATCGATGAGTTCCTGGATCGACTATTTGTTCTATTGACACTGTTTATGCTCAGTTTTTCACTCTGAATTTTTCACAGTCAAATTTCTGACCCATCGAAATTTTAAGTCTCGAAATAAAAAACACTGAAATTTTTAAGATATAAAATATTTTTAGGAGCATAAAATTTTGCTGTTTAAAGAGCTAGGGTTAAAAAAAAACTCAGAATAAAAATTCAGATGTTAAAAAAATTCAGAACAAAAATTTCAGAGGTTAAAAAATTTCAGAGTCTGATGGAACTAAAAAACTTCCATACATTTTGCCATTTTTTTAAATAGAAATGATTTACCTGGTCCAGAGCCTTGAGTGTGTGTTGAATCTTTTCTCTGCAAGATCCTCCCTTCTTCCTCACAATATCCAGGAGATTACAGAAGTGTTGTTGTCCAGGGAAGCCATGAACCGGAACATTGTTATTCTGCGTTGATCTTCAAAAATAAAATGAAAAAATAAGCATTTATTGTCACATTACTTAGGGCACAACTACAAACAGTTTTCATTGAGCAGTAGCTGTGTTTACATGACACTAGTAATCAGAATAAACACTTGATCAGAAAAAAAGCCTCATGTAAACACCATCTGACCCGATCAGCCTCGTTTTGATCAAAGTGTCCTTCATTTGAGATAACTGGGTTATAATGATTGTTGATCTGATCGTGGCCCATGTGCAATATGAAAATCAGGAGAATGCACAATATTTTCTACATCACTGAAAACATGACATTTCCAAAGCTGAGTCCCGACAGAATTCAAACATTCAAACTCACCGCGCCGCTCCAATCGCGCTGCCGCCTGCTGCCAGACCGCGGCGCCGCAGAACCTCCGGTCTCGTCTGCTCTGAACCACTGAGACTGGCCGCTTGTGTCGCCCAAATCGCGTTCAACGACAACGCAGCTTCAGGGTCTAATTCAAACACTTTCTGCTCAGCAAGACAACAATATAGTGGAAAGCACATCGCCATCTTGGACACACGAACTCGATGCTAACTAGCGATAGAGCTAGCAAGCTCAACTAGCTTATCAAGATACAGTCGATGCAAGTATATTGACATGTTAGCCAGCGCAGATATAATAATAAAAAAAAAAAATAAAAACAATTTTTTAAAATCACATAAAAACTGTTTAGTGAAACTCTATAACAAGTTCTGAACGATATCTGAAAAATAATGTAGTTTCCGAACGGGGAGACCTCATTGATAACCAGATGAAAATACAGACTTCATTAACTGTTCAAAACCAGCCACGAGCTAGGATAATATAAAGTGACATTTTTGTAAAGAAGAATACAGACATAAACTCTTACTAGAAGCTTGGAGACGGATTACACCGAGCTCTTCCTGATGTGTAAAGAACGGCTTCTGGAATGTTCTGATTAGTCACGTGACACGGTCATTGCTGCTGGAAAAACCAACAAACAAAAAAAATACCTCAATTCATTTGCTAATTTTTTTTAATGTTAATATTTTACTTTTTGCATTGAAAAAAAACTGAAAAAAATACTTTAATCACAATTTACATTTCTCCAGGGATGAAAAGTTTTTTAAGCCAATGACACAGTAGTTTGACTATTGCCAGTGATGACGTCATCAATAATCACGTGATTGCGTGACGACGTTCATTTTGCATCACAGCCAGAAGGTATATAAAGGGCGCATCATTCTGTTACCATTCCACAATCAGGAAAACCTCAGGAAGAGCAAGACAAAGCAGGAAGAAGCATTACAGCTCGTGATTAAAGATTCCAAGCAAACATTCAAAGAAAATCAAGAGAAATGATGAAACCTGAAGAAACCATGAATCTGGACTCGCCCAACACCTCAGAAATGAACTCTGACCACTGACTCATCATGGCAAGGAATGACAGAACAGGAACTGTATGCCATGGAACATGAGTTCTACAACAACATGACACCTGATGTAAGCGACACAGAAGAGCCTAAATCAGGCAAGGGCTACACTAGAATGCCCTATTATTGTAATCAGTGGAGTGATTCTGAGGAAAGCTACGTAAAGAAAATACGTATGATCACTACTCCCACGATGTTAAATACTCACGTTATCAGGATGAAACTCCATGGATTCTGAGAGACTTGCCATCTGTGAAGTCTGAAGTAAAACATCATGGAAACGATCCTAACAGTTTTGAT
>ML136837.1:0-27661 GCA_003999625.1 Oryzias javanicus
CTGCTCCCATGATGCCTCTGCTCGCCCAGCAGCGCATGTTAGCATGGGGGATCCCTGCTTAACCTAGCAGGTTATTCCCGTGACAGGTGGGGCGTGCGCGCCCGCTCCACCTCCTAGACCAGTCCAGATGTACCCTTCCTTTCGCCCATCACTACCCGGAACAGACTCTTGCAGCACCGTGACCCAGAAAGGGACAGCGGCTTTAAAAAGGATGGGAACAACACGATCTACTCAGCTAACTGTCGGATAACTCTAACCTTAGTCAAAAAGAAAAAAGGAAGATCAGAAACAGAAAAACAGTTAGTCGCTCTGATCCTGCTGACTTTTTTTTTTTTTTTTTATGTGTTTCTTTGTTTATGCAGTACCAACAGTCAGCTAACCATCTACTTTGGCTCAGAGTTAGCTTAGCTGTTTGTGGTGTTGTCATCCTCTTATTTTTAACTAATTTTACATACATATTTTTCCCTCCTAATGATTGGAATGGCATGTCTGTAACTCCCTTTGGGCTGTTTATCACCACTTCTGGGTCTAAAACTATCCGCTGCTACATTGTTCACACAATCAGCTGATAACCACAAAATGCGGTCGGAGATCGATGTTTGGATCTGCTTTATTAAGATTTCAACAGCTTTGGTTATCCAGATCATTTTCCCGTTATGGCATCAATACCATTCTTAAAAGAAAATTCTATTTTACTGTAAATGAACAGGCACGCGAAGCTGGATCAATCGATGTTTTGGGACTCGATGTATAAGTCTGTGACCCCGTGATGTATTTTTGACAGTTTGTGAACAGAAATTCGTATTCAAGACAAAGAGAAGTCGTGTTCAAAATGAAGAAAAGTCATATTCAAAAGAGACATGATAAACGTTAAACTAATAGTTATATTCATATTTTTTCTGTAAATTTGTGCCCAAAATGTAAATGTAAGCACAACTTAATATTTATGAATACACATTTCTTTTTGTGAATACAAAATATTATTTATGAATACGTTTCTTTTTGACAGTTATGTTACCCCATATTTGACAGACACTCGGGAGTTGACAGCTACATCCTTGCTGCAGAATGACCTGCACCAATTCAGCTTCTAAAATAACTTTCATCCTTTGACTTGTGAGTGTTGCCGTTGTTTTCTTTTGTGCGCAAATCAGCTGATGTGGGCGGGTGTTTACGATTATTTCCAAATAAAAGAAACGGCTGGAAGGTATATGAACTTTTAATATTGTTATATATAAATAGGATAGTGAATACTCAAAATCTATAATGAACAAAATGAATTTTCAAATCATGTACATGTTGATGAGTAATGTTGATAATTAATGTTGATTGTTGTTAATTATGTTTTGATGATTAACCTGTTTAGGATTTATCAGATAAAGGAAATATGTAAAATCATTATTCCTGAAAAGCTTGGCACTCTTCATCTTTTTGACAATGAAAATACCAAATGAAACGTTAGTAGTTGGGGTCTCACACCGGATCATTTTTACAGCAGTGATGTTCAAGGAAACCAAACTGCATCTTAACCAGATGTGACAGGCAGCTGAAAAAATATGCTGTTTTTTTCTTGATCTCTTGTCATGCCAGTCTTGCTTTTCCTTTGCTCTCCCTAATGGAGGAATCGTGTATTTCGGTCCATGCCTTGCCACAAGAATGGACAAGAAATTTGCTTTTTGTTGAAACATCCTAAAATTTTTTCCTCTTAAACCCTGTGGCGGACCGGATCCGGCCCGTGGGACCCGACAGGCAGACAACTGGTTCCACACGCAGTAGGTCTATTCTCTGTGCTAAAGCTTTACAAATAATTTTAACATCTGCATTGATCAGTGAGATGGGGCGATAGCTGGAAGGAATAGTGGGATCTTTCTCTGGTTTGAGAAGTAGGATTATATTTGCAGAGTTCATGTTAGGTGGCATTGATTGGCTATCTTTGATAAATGTAACCATTTTATAAAAAGTTTCTGCCAGCTGCTCCCAGAATTCTTTGTAAAACTCCAAAGCCATCCGGCCCTGGAGTTTCGTTGTTCGGCATAAGTGGCAGAGCATCATGAAGTTCAGATGATGAAAGCGGCGAGTCTAGGTCTGTGATTTGATCATTAAGAAAGGATTTGATGCTTTGCTCTGATGGAATGATCTGTGAAAGGAAGAAGTTCTTTTAAAATTATTTAAAATGAAAATTTTAAATATGTTATTAATTTGACTATAATAGATATAATTGTTACATTTTCTTTATTAATTTTAAGCCGATTAGCCAGAAAATAAGCCGTGACTTGGGACTCAACTTGGACTTGACTCAGGACTTGAGGACAGAGACTTGAGACTTACTTGTGACTTCTAAAACCATGACTTGGACCCGCCACTGCCTGCAACATCTGACTGCCAGCAACAACCCAAAGGCACGTTTTGGTCAGGTGGCGCTACTCGTTTGTCAAGTGGCATTGGGTCCATGGCTATTTGAATGAGGAACTTGGAATGAATTATAAGCAAGAATGTTAAAACTATATGATATATATTTTATATGATGCCACTTTGGTTTTTATTGTCAATTTTTTTGGTTTTGCTCCCAATAAGTAAGGAACACACAGAGAGACTATCATGTGGAACACAAAATGAAGAGAATTTATCACTCCAATACAAGTGGCTCCCCATCCCAATTATCTGTTCAGTGCATTTAACATCCACTGAGTTTTATACAATATGTCTCAATTACTGTTAGTTGTGTATTTTTGTCACGTGTGAGCATCTGGGCACCCACCTTCTGAAATCAATAGAGATGTCAGTCTTCCCATTGTGGACCTCAGTAAATGTGAGTGGGGTAACATCACTCCAGATTTTTAGCGCTTCTCTGAAGATATGTCGCACCTTCTCCTCCCCCATGTTGGGGGGGGACTTTATGATCCTGCAAGAAAGCAGCAGAGATGTCAGACACAAAGTAAACAAACTAACAAAGTCCAATTTGAGCTTTGTCAACATTCTATGCTGCAGGATTCAGGATTTTTTTTAATAAGACAGACCATAGAATGGTAGAATGGGAGACTCCACCTTTACTGGCCTCATCATTAAACACAGCAACCTGGAAGGTTTTCAGCCCACTCCTGTATTAAAGATTCACAAAACTACACCCCATTACCTCACAAACTTTAGTTGCTTTAGTAGCTTCCAGGTAGGAAAAGAGTCAGCATTATAACTTATATTTCATAAATAATTTTTTTTTAGTGTTTCAAATATAATATTGTAGCGTAACCTCTACTTTTGGACTTCACACCCATCAGGCTATGCGGATGTTGAGGGTGTGGCTTGATTGCTCCATGTATATATATATAAAAGATGTTTTTCCCGATTTTATTCTCTTGGCACAGGAGTGAGTAAAGCTTCATGTTCTGAAGATAAGAAGTCTCCTTTCTTCATTGTCACATTGGTGATCCAGAACGTGAACACGTCAGAGCCAGAGACATGCAAGTTTCTTCGGCGTCATCCAGCACCTCACCGTCTCAAGCGCATGGGGATCCGCCCATGCTAGCCAACGCTGCCGCCATGAAGCTGTCCGACTTCTGGCAGAGCGATCCCGCCTCCTGGTTCCAGCATGTCAAGGCTCTTTTACCACCAGATGTTTCACCGTGCAGAACCAGCAGGAGACGGAGGATGTTCTGGTGTCAGTGTCTGCAGTTAGCATTAGTGTACGCCGCAGGAACTCTCTGTGCCGCTTCCATCAGAAGTTCGGCAGGAAGGCAAAGTGCTGTATCCCGCTGGATTCTCAGTCCGGACGTTGTTTGGTGGACTCCAGCTCCCAGAAGAGTTTGGTTCCCCCCACCGGCTCAGAGACATCCACCGGAAAGACGCGCCGCCCTGTGCGGCTTACGGATCTGCAATCAGGACTTTTGGGACCAAATGGACAACTGTTCTTAATGGACGTAAGTTCAGTTGGGAATTAATAGTTGCCTCTGTTTTTGTTCCCATTATCAGCGCAGATTTTTTTTGTTGCACATGGATTGTTAGTAGACATCGCTAACCGCAGGCTAATCGATGCCACGTTTTCTACTGTTCCATGTGCTGCTGGGAGATCTGGGCCGGTCATGCAGGCACTTTTTTGTCCAGCGACAACATTTTTCAGTATTTACTCGCCGCGTTCCCGTCTTTGACCACTTTCCTCCACCGTGGCTAAGCACGGAGTGGAGCACTTCATCCACACTAAAGGCCGCCAGTTTGTGCTCCTGCACGGCCTCGACGCAGCAAACTGGCGATAGCTAAAGAGGAGTTTACCACCATGGAGAGACTGGGCATCGTGAGGCGCTCTAACAGCCCGTGGGCGTCGCCCCTCCATATGGAGCTCAAAGCAGATGGGCCCTGGAGCCCATGCAGGGATTTTTGCCATTTGAACGACGCCACAACACCCGACCGTTATCCAAACTCTCACTTCAGGACAGGACCTCTCAGTTTGTTTGTGCGTCGCTTTAAATTTTATTTTTTGAAGTGGACCTGGTGCACAGTTACTGCCAGGTTCCAGTGCAGGCTGAAGACGTGCCTAAGACCACGGTGATCACTCCTTTGGACTTTTTGAGTTCCTTCACATGCTCTTCAGCCTTAAAGGTGCAGCCCAAACTTTTTAGAGGTTGATGGACTCTGTGTTGCCTGACCTTATTTGTGATCGTCTATCTAGACAACATTTTGGTGGCCAGCTCCACCCCTGAGGAGCACCTCTTCACCTGGGGGAGGTTTTCCCACTATTTGGAAACTCATTGGTTGATCGTCAACCCGGCCAAATGCCAATTTGGTTTACCAGTCCAGTTTTTTGGATCATCGCATTTCGGCACAGGGGGCAGTCCGTCAACCCTCCAAAGTCCAGGCGGTGGCAAATTTTCCCCGTCCAGCTGCGATCAAGGCCTTACAGAAGCAGACTGGCTTCCCAATGTGCTCGTGTGCCAGTGCTTTTTGGTACAGATTTTTCTGCCATGGCTGCCGAGCAGCCTGGTGATTCAGACATCGTTGCCCTCCGCTCCGGGAGTTCGGGCCTTAAGCTTGAGGAGGCTGTGTGGCAAGATGGCGGCCTGACTCTCCTGTGTGATATTTCCACAGGACGGCCGCGGCCTGTAGTGCCAGTGGGATGGCGTCGGCGCATTTTTGATTCTGTTCATTCCCTCTCGCAGGGCCTGGGTTAAGGAAAGACGTGAAGGGATGGGCCGCGTCATGCGTTGCGTGCGTGTCAGCGGGCTAAGTTTACCGGCATACTAAAGCCCCTCTAGAGCCGTTTCCGATCCCTCCCAAACGTTTCGACCATGTGCACGTGGATTTGGTTGGTCCTCTGCCTCCATCAAAGGGTTTCACGCACTTGCTGACGATGGTAGATCGGACCACCAGGTGGCCCGAGGTCGTGCCTCTATCCTCCACTACACCTGTGGACGTGGTCAGTGCGTTTCTCTCCACCTGGGTTGCCCGTTTTGGTCTGCTATCAGACAAAACATCAGACAGGTGCCCCCAGTGTGTTGCAGAACTCTGGTCAGGAATGATGCAATCTTTAGGGGTGCAGGTCCACCGTGCCGCAGCATATCACCCTCAGGCGAATGGGTTACGCGAGCGTTTCCACCGCTCTCTTAAGGCTGCTGGTTTGATCGTTTGCTGTGGGTCCTGCTCGGGCTACGCTCAGCACCCAAGGTTGACCTGGATGCGTCCTCTGTGGAGTTGGTGTTTGGACAGCCGCTCCGGATTCCAGGGGAGTTTTTGTTAGGCGACTGCCCCTGGTCCCCGTTTGCCATCAGCTCCAGGCCCTGTGCACCACTGCATTCCACAGTTGTTTATACCTGCCACGCTCCAGCTCAGCTCAGTTTGTTTTTTGTTGCTCACCGCTTACCCCTTCACCCTTCCCTACAATGGTCCGTTCGCGTCCTGCATAAGGGGGACAAGTGTTTTGTTCTGGACATGGGGGGTTGCAGAGAGCTGGTGACAGTGGACCGGCTTAAACCTGTGTTTGTGTCGACAGATGTGAGCTGGCTGGAGTCCCTCGACGCAGACGTCCTCCTTCCAGACCCCCAGATCTGCATCTTCTAATGGCAGTGCTCTGCAGTCTGCTGCCCAAGATGTGAGTCGACGCAGTCGTTTTGGCAGACTGCTTGAACCCCCATGAAGGATGGGTTTTGAGGACTAAGTTCCCTTCTGGGTGTTCAGGGGGGGCTGTGTGTCGTTACCTCCACTCTTGGACTTCACAGTAATCAGGTTATGCTGTATCTGTGTGTGTGTGAGAGAGTGCCGTCGCGCCATGGTAACAAGTTCAAAGTCCAGGTCTGCTCAGCTGCATGCAATGATATATATTACTGGATTGGAATCCCGTGCATACGGCGTGACAGACATGCGCCATCATTATGCATTGAGTCTTCTCAAGTAATGAATGGCGGAGGTCCAAAAAAGTACGAAAAGAAGCATAAAAGGAGACGCAGGTTTTGCAATCGACTTCAAAAACCTCGACAACAATATACCTGATGGAGAGAATCATCACATGACAGGAATCACATTTTTAGAGAGAAATGAGGCTGGAACATTGAAACTTTGTGCTAAAGTGGATGCTAGCAACTCACAAGTAGCATGCTAGTTGGTTCTTTAATGTATGTTTTTATTAATGTTTCATGTTCTAAAACATGGCGGATGTTAATCGCTCGTATTTAAGTTACACCTGCAGAAAAACTGATGGAAATTCATGTTGGAAACATGTAAAATGTGCAGTCTAGATGAACGTTGCTTGCATTGTTTTTGCTAGCTCGTAGCTAGCTACTTTAAGAGCCTAAATCTTATTGTCAGTACGCACTTTTATATTTTTGTAAGAAGTGTAAGTGAGTTTGGCACACAATTTCTTAATCCGTGCGTCACTGTTGAGCTTCTTTCTTGGTCACACAGACCGGAGAAGACCGGCTAGAAGATCCAGCGCTAACGCTAATGCTAGCTTTCTGCTCAGTGACATAAACAAGCAGATGTTAGGGAAGGAGCTGTGGCCGTAAACTTTAACCTGCCACACCATTTACTGCTATTATCACTGTGTTTAGAATCTGAAAGTTTGTCAGATGTAGTTGATGTTATGATCCAAGTTTAAAAAATGTTTTTGTATCAGTTAAAGATGCTAGCTGGAGCCTTTTTCTCAAAGTACAATTAAATCATCTATTTGAAGGTAAATCCTGAAACAATTGAGATTATTTCCATGTATGTAATCTAAAATAATAAAAGTTTTAGTTTCCTTTACATTTGAGTAAAAATAAAACATATAACCGCTAGAATTTTCAATCTGTGAGGTTTCTAAATCTGAAAGAATTATTTTGATCTAACTTATGGTTTTGACATAATGTCATTTGTTCGATTTTCCATCTCAGAATCTGCACTGTGTGGTTAAGTAGAGACAGGCATTGATCTATATTACTGGATTGGCCTTGACTATTCGCCACTATAGACAAAGACGAGCGCACGCAGGCGCCATCGTCATGCATTGATTCACGGCAGCAGAACGCTGCTGTTTCAATGGAGGACAGTGTCAAGAACTGGTAGACAGCTGGATCCAAATGCAACAGGTTTATTCGGCACAGATGGTGCAACAGGTGTGATGCACAGCTAAAGTCCACAAAAACTAACTCAGGGTCAGGCAGGCAGGGGTCAAGCACCAGCAAGAGGACATCAGAGGAAAACACAGAGTTGTAAGGGTCAGGCGAGGGTCAGGCACGGCGAGGAGACGTCACAGGCTGGGGATCGGTGGTCAAAGCCAGGCTGGGGTCGAGGAAGGTTTAAACAGGAACAGGACAGAAGGAGTAATGCTCAGACTTGGAGGATCAAACCAGAACAAGACTTCACAACTGAGCACAGCCTGAAGTCTCCTTATAAATGTTTGGAGTGATTGCTGTAATGAGGGACAGCTGGTGAGGTCTGGGAACAGCAGGCAGAGGCTTATGGGAAGTTGAGTGAAGATGAGGCTCTGAAGAGATTTAGTACTCAGGCGATGGCTCCCTCTGGTGGTCTGAGGGAAAACAGACTGATTCGTGACAGAGCCCCCCCGACGAGCGGCTCCGGAAGCGATGGACCTGCTGCCGACGAGGCCGCCCACGGGGCCGTGGTGCCGGCGCGGAGGGATTGCGTTGGTGGAAGTCTGTTACAAGGGAAGGATCAAGGATGTCATCACGGTCCACCCAAGACCGCTCTTCTGGACCATACCCTCCCAATCCAGTAGGTACTGCAGGCGTCCACCCGGCGTCGGGAGTCCAGCACTTCTCTAACTGGTATGCTTCTTCACCATCCACAATCAGGGGAGTGACTGCAGTATCCGAACCCTCCGCCTGAGGCTCTGCAACATCAGGACCTCTAGCTGGCTTCAAGAGAGAGACATGGAACGTGGGGGAGACACGATAATGTGAAGGCAACTGAAGACGGAATGACACGGGGTTAACCTGCTTGACGATCTGGAACGGCCCCACATATCTTGGACTCAGCTTCTTGCAGGGCAGCCGAAGGCGCAGATCCCGGTTGAGAGCCAGACCCACTGACCAGGAGAGAAGTTAGGACCCTCTCTGCGGTGTCTGTCTGCTTGTATTTGGGTGCGGCGAACTGCGTGCTGGAGCTGGACATGGGCTGCCTCCACGTTTCCTCACAGCGGCGGAACCAGTCATCTACAGCCGGCAGCTCTGAAGGACCCCCCGCCCAGGGGAATGGAGGCTGGAAGCCAAGAATGCACTGGAACGGCGAGAGCCCAGTGGCAGCTTTTTGAGGGAGTTCTGGGCATACTCTGCCCAGACCAGGAAACGGCTCCAATTCTCCTGTTGTTGTGACAGTACGTCCTCAGGAAGCGGATCACCTCCTGGTTCATACGCTCTGCCTGGCCATTGGACTCTGGGTGATAACCGGACGTTAGGCTGATGTTGATGCCCAGGCATCGCACATTGCCCTCCAGACCGGGACGTGAACTGAGGACCCCGGTCAGACACAATGTCCTCAGGAAGTCCATAGAACCGGAAGACGTGGTGAAGCAGGTGTTCAGCAGTCTCCAGAGCTGATGGGAGCTTTGGCAGAGGGATCAGTCGACATGCCTTGGAGAACCGATCTACAACGGTTAGAATTACGGTGTTACCTGAGACTGGGGCAGATCTGTCACAAAGTCCACTGCGATATGCGACCAGGGTCGATGTGGAATAGGCAGCGGCTGCAGCAGACCAGCAGGGCGCTGACGGGGGTGCCTTGGTCCTCTGGCAGGTAACACACTGGGTTACATATTGTGCGACATCAGCCTGTAGGGTAGGCCACCAGAACAGATTGGCAGTTAGGGTCTGTGTGGCTGTAATACCTGGATGGCCAGCGGCAGGTGTGTCATGGACCAGATGGAGCACTTGCTGGCGATGTGACGGAGGAACATAGGTGCGTTCGGCTGGGCACGACGGAGGAGGAGGATGTTGTTCGTTGACCTGGGCAAGTTCCGTTATGATGTCCCACTGTACTGGAGCCACAATGAGCGTAGGCTGGACGATGGGTTCTGGGTCAGCAAAAGCATCAGGGGTGGTGTCATGGATACGAGACAGCGCGTCAGCTTGCCGTTCTTGGAGCCAGGGCGATAGGTTATCTGGAACAGGAAACGAGAAAAGAACAGGGACCACCGCGCCTGGCGAGGGTTGAGGCGTTTAGCAGTACGGATATACTCTAGGTTGCGGTGGTCAGTCAAAACAATGAATGGTAGCGAAGCACCCTCCAGCCAATGCCTCCACTCACCAAATGCCGCCTTCATGGCAACAGCTCACGATCTCCCACGTCATAGTTGCGCTCAGCTTCAGTGAGCTTCGAGAGTAGTAGGCACAGGGGTTGTCTTGCCGGCTGACCATGACGTTGGGACAGGATTGCCCGATGCCGGTACTAGAGGCATCCTTCCACAATGAACTGGGATGTGGGATCTGGATGGTGGAGAATGGGAGCCTGGGAAAAGCGGGACTTGAGATTCTCGAAGGCCAAGGTGGCCGAGGTGTCCAGTGTAGCTGACGCGGACCACCTTGAGCAGTGAGGTAAGCGGTGCGGCGACTGTACTGAAGCCCCTGATGAACCGCGGTAGAAGTTGGCGAACCCAGGAACCGTTGGAGCTCCCGCACAGACTTTGGCTGCGGCCACTGGAGCACAGCCTCTACTTCCCTTGGTCCATGGCCACCCTGAGCACTGATTACGTAGCCCAGAAACGAGATTGAGGTCTGGTGAAATTCACATTTTTTGCGCTTGGCGTACAACCGGTGGGTGATGAGGCGTTGCAGGACCTGACGGACGTGGGACGTGCTCTCTAAAGTGTCAGAGTAGACCAGGATGTCATCTATGTAAACAATGACGAACTTGTTAAGCAGGTCCCGGAAGACATCATTTACGAAGGCCTGGAACACAGAGGGAGCATTGCAAAGGCGAAGGGCATAACGAGGTACTCGTAGTGGCCCGAGGTAGTGGAGAATGCGGTTTTTCATTCGTCACCTGCACGGATCCGATAAGGTTATACGCACTGCGCAGGTCTAGCTTTGTGAAGAAGCGTGCAGTGCGTAGTTGCTCCAGAGCTGCAGGAACCAGGGGCAGGGGGTAACGATACTTCACAGTCACGTCATTCAGGCTGCGATAGTCTAATACATGGTCTCAGACCACCATCTTTCTTCTTAACGAAGAAGAAACCGCCGAGAGATGGAGACGTGGATGGCCTTATGAAGCCTTTAGCCAACTCTTCCTGGACGTAAGTCTGCATGGCATTCGTCTCAGGCTGAGAAAGTGGGAAGACTCGACCTCTGGTTGGCATGGCTCCAGGCAGGAGGTCGATGGCACAGTCGTAGGACCGATGTGGAGGGAGCTGTGTGGCACGTTGCTTATTGAAGGCTCCTGTAGGTCCTCATAAAAAACTGGCAATCCCTCCACTTCCCCTGTCGCGCTGGACTCAGTGAAGTTGGTGGCGGCAATGGTTGCACAGTCATTAGGCCTCTCATAGGCCGAAGGCAGTGGCGCTGGCAGTGAGTGGACAAGAACATCAGCCTGTGCTCGGACCAGATGATGGTGGGATCATGCCTCTCCAGCCAAGGCAGACCAAGGATGATGGAACAGCAGGGGGACTCGATGGTGAAGAGACGAAGGGCTTCATGATGATGACCGGGTGCAGTGATCTGGATGTCAGGAGTCAGGAACTGGATACAGCGGGCCCAGGGGCCTTCCGTCAAGGGCGGTAACTGCCACCCGGGCGTTGCAGGACAGCAAAAGTACATTATGAGTGCGGGCAAAAGCTAGGTCAATGAAGTTCCCTGCTGCCCAGAGTCAATCATGGCCTGTGTTCTTACTACATGACCGTCGAAGCACAAAGTCACTGGCAATGTAAAGATTAGTGTGGAGTCACTCACCGGCCTGGTAGAGCGCCGTGGGTGGCGATTGGGACAGGTGTTCAGAGTGTGGCGGGGTGACCGCAGTAGAGGCATAGGTTCTCACGAAAACGCCTCACTCGCTCCCGGGAGAGAGTTGGGTGGAACCAAGCTGCATGGGCTCGTGGTTGTAACCAGAGGCCATCACGGGGAGATGAGACGGGCGTGGCGGTCACCGTGACTGGGTACTGGCGGGCCGGAACCTCAGGAGGTTATCGAGCCTGATGGAGAGTGTGATGAGCTGGTCCAAATCCAAGTCCACATCACGGCAGGCAGCTCTCGCTGCAACTCTGCTGTGAGCCCCTCTCGATAAGCGGTCTTCAGCGTACTGGAAGTCCAGTCAGTACGCGCTGCCAGGGTCCGGAACGGAGTGAATAGGCAGCTGCAGTCTGCTGTCCCTGCTGAATTCCATATAACTGCTCACCAGGATCTTTGCCGTCCGCTGGGTGATTGAACACGTCGTTCAGCATCCGTGTGAAGGCAGCATATGACTGGAAGGACAGCGCTCCTCCAGTCCAAAGTGCAGCAATCCATTCTCTTGCTTCTCCAGTTAAGAGTGAGCAAACAAAAGTCACTTTTGTCTCTTCCGTCGGGTAGAGGAGTGGTTGCTGACGCAGGAACAAGTCATTGTAAGAGGAAACACTGCACTGCTCAGGATCTCCATTAAATTTATCCGGGAGCGCCAACCTCATCTCCGAAGGGAGAGCTGGAGGTGGATTAGGTGCGTCGTCTGGCAGGTTAGCTTGAAGGTGTGCGGTTATGGCTTCAGTCGCAGCAGTCAGCAGCTGGATTTGGCGACTCTGCTCCTGTAGCATGACAACATAACCAGCCGGGTCTGACAGACTGGGTACACTTGCTGCTGGATCCATGTTTTGGTGAAGTCTTCTGTCAAGAACTGGTAGACAGCTGGATCCAAATGCAACAGGTTTATTCGGCACAGATGGTGCAACAGGTGTGATGCACAGCTAAAAGTCCACAAAACTAACTCAGGGTCAGGCAGGCAGGGGTCAAGCACCAGCAAGAGGACATCAGAGGAAAACACAGAGTTGTAAGGGTCCAGGCGAGGGTCAGGCACGGCGAGGAGACGTCACAGGCTGAGGCAGATCGGTGGTCAAAGCCAGGCTGGGGTCGAGGAAGGTTTAAACAGGAACAGGACAGAAGGAGTAATGCTCAGACTTGGAGGATCAAACCAGAACAAGACTTCACAACTGAGCACAGCCTGAAGTCTCCTTATAAATGTTTGGAGTGATTGCTGTAATGAGGGACAGCTGGTGAGGTCTGGGAACAGCAGGCAGAGGCTTATGGGAAGTTGAGTGAAGATGAGGCTCTGAAGAGATTTAGTACTCAGGCGATGGCTCCCTCTGGTGGTCTGAGGGAAAAACAGACTGATTCGTGACAGACAGGCAGACATCAACCACAAAAATCGGGCGAGCTCCTTCATTTCTCAACCGATTTTGAAAAAATAGGGCTCGAGTTAAAGCTTAGAAAGTTATTGATCTCATGGTATATTTAAATATTTATTATCCATTAAGATTAATCTGTAAATAGTGCAAGAATTGTGTCTTCTACTCCTACAGATAATGCATTGCTGAACAGCTTCTAAATATCTGATTTTTTATTTTGCCTCTGTGCTAGAATCCGTATAACAGAGTTTGTAAATTCTGGTCACCCAAGCCCAGAAAGGAGGGAGATTCATGAAGTTTAATAGAATGACTGGCTGATAAAGTTTAGAAACAGGGTCCTTTCCCTATTAAAAACATGTAAAAGTGCTAAAAAAAATAATACAAATTATTATAAAATCACCCTTTACCACACTTTCAAATAGAGGTTCTCAGCCCATCACTGTTTGCCCAGCTGTTCAACAGGACAAGTTTAAAAAAAAAAAAAGTTTGTTCTGAGTTTTTTGGGAAATTTAGGGAAGGGTCTGGTGCATGAAACAGAATTTAGACATTTAAAAAGCATATATCCACTAATAAATGAAAAAGAGACTAAAAATAACTTTTGTGGAGTGTTTTCAAGGTTGAGCATGCTCGGTGTCACTGCTTCAGGGGATGAAGAGGTTTTAGAAGGAGCATGTCTTCTGACCACTTTGCTGTGTTCATGACTCTGTTTTACTCACATTTTGAATAGCTGTAATTCCTCCACACAGGGGCTGTCATTTCATTTTTCAGTCACCGGCCAAACATACATGTTACCAGTCAAACATACATGTTATCAGTCAAACATACATGTTACCAGTCAAACATATATGTTACCAGTCAAACATACATGTTACCAGTCAAACATATATGTTACCAGTCAAACATATATGTTACCAGTCAAACATACATGTTACCAGTCAAACATACATGTTACCAGTCAAACATACATGTTACCAGTCAAACATACATGTTACCAGTCAAACATACAAGTTACCAGTCAAATTCTAACACTGTTTTACACAGAAACATTTTATTTTGGAACTTTTTTCAGAAGAATTTCTAAATGGTGTGAACATGTCTTTATTTTCATGTAACTGTAAACTCAAACAGGTTTAGAACACAAGGACTGATTTACTAGAGATTTCCTAATTCTGTCTCCAGGTGATCATATTTGATATTAAATCATAATAAAAACATTCTCAAAACATTACAATGTTCTGGATTATTATTATTATTATGTAATCGTTGACATTAAATCTGAAGATTCAGCACAACATATGACAGGTCACAGTTTTTGGTTCTGTAATGCTACAGACGCTGATTAAACACATTTATTATTGTTATTATTACACGGTTATTATTTGGAAAATACAGTTTTGATGAATTTCCTCTGAATTAATCTTGTATTTATCCACCAAATCTTTAAGATCGGTCCGTGAAAATAATGTCTGATGTTAAACCGGTCCATGTTTACATAAAGAATGGACTGTTGTTAGATGTAGGCATCTAACAACAGCGTTGTCTCAAAATCATCACCTTTTATTAATCTGTCTGTTTTCTGCTTTAAGGGAAGCAGCTTCCTCTAGTTCTGACTTAAATCAGTTCAAAATTGCTGCTTGTTCTACAGTACTGCTTCATCAGCCGAGCTACACGCTGCACAGGTAAAGTGACCGTGAGGGTGGAGAGTGTCTTGTGTTTGTTTACGTCACATGCAATCAAAAGGTGAAGAAGGAGAGACAAAAGAAATTCACCAAATGAAGAGCTGATAAACATAACTACTAGGGTGCAAACATTTACCGTATTTTCTGGACTATAAGGCGCACCTGTATATAAGCCGCACCTGCTCAGTTTAAAAAAGAAAGAAAAAAAAAGAAATACAAGCCGCACTGGGCTATAAGCCGCAGATATCTATGTTGAAAAATAAGATAATTACTATACCAATTTTGTATTTTAAATGTACATGTATGCACATCTATCCATAGATTCATTGATGCTAAGCTTGTGTGCAGCAGTGCGGTTTCTTTCCTAGATAGCAAGCTCCATATCTTTTGACTTAAAATGTCAACCACACAAACTTCTTTGTGTGATTTCCACAATGAAGAGATTTTTAAAAACAATTGCCAGTTAATAATTTGTCACGAGTGTTCTATCTGCTAAAGAAAAAGTAGCGCTGGCTTTTCTGATTTGCATTGATTTTTTTGTCTATCTTGCTTTTGACTCAAATTCCGGTTAGAACTCCCCTAACAGTGGAAGAACAATCCACAGAATAGCTGCACCTTTGTATAAGCCGCATGATTTAACACCTAGGAAAAAAGTAGCGGCTTATAGTCCAGAAAATACGGTACTCGCCATGTGGTGACTAACCCTCTAACTTTTACTCTCCAAAGAGGAGAAGACATTCAAAACTGGCGAGTCCTTTTTGGATCCTTCAAGATAAAAGTCTTTAGCAACAGACTCATTTCCTACTGAGAATAAGTTCTATCATGATAACTATTGTTATTGCTTTATTGTCCAGCCCTGTCTCTCATCTCAACCTCTCCAAAAAAACAAATCTGAAATGCTTTTTTTGGATTCATCTCCAAACAAATCTAACAAAGACTTAAGTTTCTCTCTAAACTAATAATGAAAAGAACCTTTAAATTAAACTCCACATCTGAGGCTGCACAGAAACGGGACCAAACTTAAAATTACAGACACTATTGCTGTGATTTGAACCCATGTTCTGCACTTAATCTCGTATGCTGGGGGTGGGTAGGGGTTAAAAAGTGAATACTTGTAGGTGAGGTCCCTCTTGTCAAATCGTCCTCCATGCACCACGAAGCGTCTTTGTCGGTGCAGACCCAGATGATGAACTTTCTCTGGGGGGGGTAGTCTGGCACGCCGCAGCGTGGTTTGTTCCATGAAGAAGACATGTTGGCTGGTAAACTCCTCATCCTCAGCAGTTCTTCTGAGTGTGAGACTGCCCTACTACCTTTCAGGTAGGGGATCTTCTCAGAGACCTGAAACAACAGAGGAACTTGTTACCAGATCTGGACAAACAAAACAGTTTACTATAAAACAAGCCCAGAATGTTCATATCTTCATCTTTGTCCACCAAAAAATGTCCATACAGATTTATGATAATTTTGTTGGTTTGCACGGACACCATCATTTGTTTGCAAAACAAAAAGCTACTATGAGAAACTTCTCACTTTGATTTGGGCTGAACTTGCAGTGATTTCTCTTTAGCGTAAAATGTCAACAGTTTTTTTTCATCTCCCCTCACCATGGCATTTGTTGACATAGGTTGACATATTCAGCGGATCCAACTGATGAGGATCTTCAATTTAATGAACATATTTTGGTTACAAATTTGAGTTTCCTTGAGCTTCATCCCTGCCTGTGAATAAGTAGTATAATTATATTTAAATGTTGTTTTCTGGACTATTTTGCTGATGCACATTATATCAGGGAAGGAGTATGTCTGGTGTTCAGACGTTCCACCCCGGGTATCCCTAAGCTGACACACTGAAACTTGGTTTTGCATTAGAGGTCAAACGACATCTTAAAAGTGAAACTCATACGTTTGAGTGTCTTTGAAGACACCAGTTGTGTACTATGTGCATCTGCCACCTGCCCTCCCCCCACCCTCCCACCAACAGTACCATATACTAGAGAAGGCTGGAAAGTCACATTGATGGCAGAAATCAAAAGAAGAAATTTTCAAATGGTGAGTAATATGTCTTTAGGCTAAGTAGCAAGCTCAAAAAAGCTTGATGCAATGTGGTCTGGGTGGCAGTCGAAGGCAAGTGCCTTCGCGACCAATACCCCGGACATTGGAACTTGGCTTTTGGGACATGGAACATCACCTCCCAGGAAGAGAAGGCGCCTGAGTTTGTGCAACTGGTTTCTATAGTTATAGGCTAACCTCCACACAGCCCAGGGTCTGAAACTCAGTCCCTCAAGAGGGGTTGGACTCTCTACCTTAAAAACACAATCAAATGGACAGCTGCTCGTTCATTGGTAGGTTTTATTTTAGGATGATGTTTTTGTTCATATTTATATGTGTCGAGCAGAAAAATTTGATTTAAATTTTAATTGCGTCCGGATTATTTTAAGTTGGCCTAGCGTATTTAAAAAAGAAACTGTAAGTAAAATCCCATTAGCTGTCACAAATCTGCTGTCCACGTTTGATCTAACCTGCGGAGGAGAGCCGAGCTGCAGTAGCAGCAGCTCTCAGGATCCAGCGGGTGGACACCATAACCGTTCTCCTGAACATAACCCTTCGTCTGTGTCTAAAAACTTCACCACTGGCTGCACACATTTACAAACTGATGCACAATTAGACACTTTCTGTATTATGGCTTTTAATTTGATATGATTTCTTGTTGAAGTGAATTCAACAATCAGCATGTGCTAGCATGAAATCAGTTCTGAACCCCAGCTAGAGCTGCTGCTGCTGCAATGCAGCCTGGATGGAAATGTTTGAGTTTATTTTTTCACGGCTTATCAAAGTGTGTGTCTTGCTAGCATGTCTGGGAGGGTGGAAAGGGTGGGGGGATACGCAGCTCAGCACCATAAGCCATGCACACACAGAGGGTATTTCGGAGAAGAAGGCTTCAGATCAACAGGAAAAATGGCTTTTTAAGACATTTAGGATGTGGAATTTTTGTTAGAAACTTCAGTCCTAATCAAAACCCCACTGGGAATGTTTAAAGAAAAAAATGTCTTAGGGGGGACTCTTAAGTCCTTGTTTTCAAATCATCATTGTCAAGTCATCTGATCTGTTCAGTCACCATTTTTTGTGTCTCTGTTGTTTTATGCCATGGTTTGGTTAATTTATTAAATGCTTTAAATTCCCATCACCAATCCTGGTCTCCTGAATTTGGGTCCTTCACCACCACCTTCGACATGGCTTCATCCATACTAAACCCCTGCTCTGGATTATAATGATCCTCCGTCACTATTTCTTGTAAATTTTCTGAGTCAGCTGATGCAGCTTCTCTTTCACTGTAGTCTCACCACTTTGACGCCCAGCTACGTCATCGATCTCCATCCCGCATGCGCTTTGATGGTCCAACGCTCAAAGGAAGCATTCACTTGAATTGGTCGGACCATTCTAAACCGGCCAAGAGGGGACTGGTCTGGTCTCGCTCAGTGGAAACGAGGCTTTAGCTGCTACTCAAACTCTATATCTCTATTTAGGGACAAGCGTTAAGGTATGGAAATGGGGATACAGCTCTGCTGTATGTTTATGTTTTTATATCTGTCCCTATTGATACAAATTGAGATTAAATTTAATCTCACTTTGGTCTGATTTCTGTGGATCTGGACAGTCTTGACTGATCTAATATTTTCTGTCAGTAAGAAATTAACAAAATATGCTAGATTCATGATGATTTCCTGTGGCTTTAGTGTGTGAGTGATGGGTCTTGCAGCATTTTCCAAAAAGGTGATAAGCTCTAAAAGGAGCCTGAATAAGTTCAATTACATCTGGGGTACAGAACTACAAATATTTTTGTTTTATCTTTGTTTTTTCCACAAAGATCCTCTGTGTGGAGTGAAGGGTTCAAATGCATGTTCTCAGCCAAACAAGTACTCCCATTGCTACTTTCTGATGTTTTAATGCTTTTCAAGTCTAAAATGAGTAAACAGGTGGAAAAAATAAGGTTTAATTTAACCAAACAGATAAGGTCTAGATATATCTAGACGCCAGTAGTCATACATTATGCCTGGAGTGAAATTTAGTCTTTGCGTTTTTACAAGATAGCTTCAGATATAACGCTGACTTAATGCAGCCAAACAATGAGACTACAGGTTATGCAGGAATTCCAGAGATGCAAAAACATGTCCATTTCACTTTACATTATGTCGAGAAATAACTGAATATTTGTTTTGGGGAGGGCTGCTCCATACCATTAGTCTGAAAGATATGAGGAACAAAAGGCCAGCAGGACTCATGGAATGTAGAGAAACAAGAGTACTCAGACTTCACAAGGGCCGTCCCCCTTAACCTCAACCTGCTGTGCTTGGAGCACATTTTAGAAGCTTATTCCACTTTACGCAGCACATAATCACATGTGGAGTGGGACTGTCTTTTTGTGTCCCGGGGCTTTTTTATGTGGAATAAGGATGTTGTTACAAAAGAACCTAGAACACTTGCAATGTCCACATCCAAGAGTGTTTCATTTGTAATAAGAAGGGAGAAGAAGAATACATTGTTTGGAAAACCTGATATTTTACTTTTTGTTCTTTTATATCTTCCCACAACCAAGTCTAATAAGACTACAGAGAAGTTTTTCATGTCATTAGAAGTTTTGCAGTGTCAAGAGTTTTCCAAACATCTCTGACACAGAATTCCCTTCTTCAAGATTATGAATCCCATCTTTGAGCCGAAAATGAACAACTAGATAACTGGATCAATATACTTGAGAAATGAATGAACGACTGGGAACAGCACTTCAAAGAGTAACAGTAGGAGGCTGACTCCACTCTCAGCCCAGGTTTTAAAACAGGGGTGGGCAAACTACGGCCCGGGGGCCACATGCGCCCCCTGAGCAACTTAATCTGGCCCTCCAAATTAAAATACATTGAATCAAAAATCCTAATTATTGTTTTATTTTCATTGTATTTTCTGGTTTCTTCTCATGAATGATGTTGTTTCTCTGGCGTTCGTGTGTTTTTTTTCTGAGTCAGAAGGTGATTTTTCGGATTTCTTTGAGTTTGCATTTTCCTCTGAAGAACATCAACTCATTGGATCACCAAAAAGAGAACAAAAATCAAAATTAAAATTCCCAAATTTTCTGTTTTTAAATGAATATATGTGAATTTTAGTCCAAATTAAAGCATGTTTTTCTTAATTCCATATTATCTTTTTAGTTTGAGGTTAATTACCAAATCACTCCTTCCATCTGCTCCTTGTCCGGCCCTTATGCCAAATTTTAGAACCCTTCCTGGCCCACAAATCAAAAAGTTTGCCCACCCCTGTTTTAAAATGCAAAAAAAAAAAAAAAAGGGGGGGGGGGGGTCCAGGTGGGGTGGGCTGAGTGGGGGAGGTGTGGTCCGGATCTGTGATTGACAGTGACAGCGAGGTTAGCTTGAGGTAACAGTCACTCTGCATCTTCAATATGGAGAGTGGTGCCGAGCAAAGTGATGCCAGCATCTCCAGAGAACTTTCTGTGCAAGTTGAGGATTCTTTTAGATTCTTTTAGTTCTCTTCACAACCTTGCTCCTCCCTACCTCACCGATCTTCTCCATATCCACACTCCCTCCCGCTCTCTCATCCGCTTCTCTCCAGCTCATCGTAACCCCTGTTCGTCTGGTTACCATGGGGAGCCGAGCCTTCAGCCGCTTGGCTCCCAAACTCTGGAACTCTCCTGCTCCTGACCTCCATAACATCAACACTTTTTCAAAACTTACTTGTTTAAATCTGCCTTTGCACTTTCGTCCACTACTTAATCTTCTGTCTGTTTTTATTGTCTTGCTTTTATATGTACTATTTTATTATTTTAATTCTATTTTACTGTAAAGTGTCCTTGGGTGACTTGAAAGGCGCTTTAAATAAAATATATTATTATTATGTGCAGAACAGATCCTCTAAAGGAGAGAGAGGATGAAGAAGAGTAAAGGGGAGATGCAAGTTGCAGGGAAAATGCTTTCAGGACCATCAAGCACAGAAGAATCTTCTACATGGCCAGATTCTCGTTTAATCTGGACAAAAGAACAATATTATCAGTTTAAAGGGTAACCAAACAGGGCAGTTGGAGGCTGATTCCATTCACATCCCAGATCTGAAAAATGCCAAAAAAGGGGCGGGGCCAGTGGAGCCAGACTGCACTGCGGAGCTGTGGCTTAGATTTATGATTGACTGTTGGATTACATAGCATATACTGGGTCTTCAATATGTAACGTGGGTTGTCTTTGTTATGTTCAATTAAAAACAAACCAAAAAATACGGAGAGTGGTATCGTTGTAGGCACCACATATGCTCGGCCTGCAAGAACGGCTCGGGAACTTGCACACAGATGACGTGTAAGATTGTGATTGGTCCAGACCATTAGACCACTGTCACATGACACTGGAAATGACAGACTTCTGCCATAACAATGCACGGACTCTTCCCGAGTGAAGAACCGAGGAGGTTCAAACAAACACGCAAAGAATCACAAAAGGAGGCGGAATATTTGCAATCAGCCACAAACATCTTACTAACAACAACATAATCAGATCGAGGGGAATCATCACAGGATAATGATCGCTATTTTAATAGAGAAATCAGGCTGGGAAGCCTGAAGTTTGAGCTAAAGTGGGTGCTAGCGAGTAGCATGCTAGTTTGTGGTTGGTGACACATAAATAAAAAAAAAAAAGAAAGAAGTTATTCTTACGTAATTTTTCAAAATACATCCTGTCAGCGTTGAACTTTGTTTTGGTCGGACGGACCGGATGAAGTCCCGCTAGAATATGCAGCTCACTTTCTGCTCAGTCACACTGAGGAGAGCAGACGTTAGTGAAGGAGCTGTCAATGCAAAATAATCAATAACAGCCCAAGCAGATCTCCACACTTTTTTCTATCTTTTTTTTAAATAAACTATATTGTAAACATCAGTTTCAGCACAGAAAAACTGCAAAATAGCCAACTCGTTTGTTACAGTTGTGTGATGTCATCATTAGTCGCAAGCCCCCAAGCCGTTCTTGCAGGCCGAGCATATGTGGTGCTTACACCGGGCAAAGTGATGCAAGTTTCTCCACAGAACTTGCCTGAACAGAACTTCAATGCAAAAATAACAAATTATGTATTTTATGTATGTATTTCTTTGAAAAGTATTCAAGTATTTGATTGGGGCTTGAATATTCTGAAAAGCTGAGATGGGAGATTGAAAAAGGATTGAAACAAATGCACTGGTGTTCTGGCATGGAGAAGTGCTGATTTTCAGTAGTGCCGGTACTGAGCACTGGTGAGTACCAGCCCGTGTAAAGCATGGGCTGTGACCAACCATCTACACAAAAACGTACTAAAGTAGTGTTAAAAAATAAGAATACTCGTCATGTTTAAAACATGTAAGCTGCGCCTGATTGTTCTCCATAGCCCAGCCATGATTTAGGGCTGACTCATCTCCTGGTGGTAGTGATTCAGCATGTGCACATTGTTGAATCAATGTTTTGTGACTTGACGTACATGCCTGTGACCTTGTGTGAAATTGTATACAGTAACTTAAAGAAAATCTTGTGTTTGAGACAGACAGAACTCGAGTGATGAGGTCCCCCATTGGAAATGCATTAACTCCACCCCTAGCAAAATCAGGCCACCTCCTTCACCGTCACTTCCTGATATGTCTACCACCATATTGCAAACGTCTGAAATCCATCGACAGCGATTGGTCTGAGCCGCTGTGAGTCATAGCTGAGTCATTGAATCTATAGAAAGTACTGTCGCCAATCTGGAGTGAGCTTATTGTGACTTCCCGCCTCTTTCCACGCCTCTACCACGAGAACGCTGGATCTAAATAGCTTCCATTTTAATAACGCCGGCTCGGGAGAATTGTACATGTCATTGTTAAAGTCTTTGAGGGAGAACCATTCCAGCATTTGATTCTTTAAACCGTCATTTTGTATTTACTTACATTTATTCTTTTCTGTCGAGGTAAAAGTCCATATACAGTCTTATCAGATGCATGTGAGAATCCGTTCAGCGGTATTTAAAATAAATAACCATTCTAACAAGTAAATAGCTAGATCTATTTTTCTGTTTGAAAATGTGACAAGATCATTCCAAGTTTTTCACGGCACTCGCGCTCATCCTCAAAGGAGACGTCTGCATATAATTCAGGTTGCACCCTTCAAAAGTGAAATGAAGAATAAACTTTGGTTGGGGATTTTATGGAGGAGCTGTTCCATTCCGTATGATACGCAACTTATAATTTATAAGCTAAATCAAAACAATGAAAAAAAGAAAAAAAAATAGTCCAAAAGCACATAACCTCAGGCGTGAAATCTACTTCTACACAGTAAATCCTCATTTAAACAATGTCGACAGCATGCGCCTCTGCATCGGTAATTCCATTGAGTAAACAACAGAACGGCAATGATTGGTCCATTGTTGAATTGTAAAGTAGGTGTTAAAAGGCCTTCACAGATCGCATTGATAAAGTCTGCTGCCATTGGCTACCCAAAATCTGTCAATCAAATGTCCCAGACGTCAGACCCACATGTTTATTGAGGCATCTGACTGATCAATTTTTAACTTGAATAACTTGCGATAAGGGAAAAAAATCTTTTAAAAAAAATGAGGATTAGAAATAAGATGTTAAGCAGAAAGCACCAGAGGAAGAATGATTATTCTGACATATAAAATGACTGAGAAATAACTGTCTGTTTCTCAATGGAAGTCTATGGGACTTTGGCTTTCTTGCAACCCACCGCTACTTCCTTTTTGGAACACAGAAGATGGGGTGTGTGTGTGCTCAGTTAAGTTCTTATTTATACAATCAACTGTTTGAGACAAGGAAGTATTACTCAAAAGAGAGAAAAGTTGTATTGGGCTCATCATGCATCACAAAATTAGAACTAAAAACAAACAAATAAACAAACAAATATAATTTTGTTTGTTTTCCGACGTCTCTTTGGTCCATCTTTGTAATTTTTAGAGGAATGAAAATAAACCACTTCCATAACTGTTTTAGGAGCCTGTGAGACAGGGCCAACACAAGAAAGCTGTATTTCTTTATGCCAGGAACAGTGTGGTGGTGGAGGAGGTGGGGGGCACTACAAGTACAGACACATCCCGTTTGTGTTATAGTGAGGATATTATGTGTGTTGCAGGAGGTCTGGCAGCAGAGAGCAAACAGGGGCATGTTTGTGCAAGCTTGCCTGAAAAACATCTCTTTTCAATAACACACCCTCAGTTTGTCATGCCAGAAGAAAAGCTCAAAGTTTCAGGAACAAAGCATCCCCCTGGTGCATGACTACAAGGAGGGTGTACTGGCAAGACTCTGGCGATACAATCCATATCCCAAAATATCCTAAGACTGAACCATAGATAATATTTCACTATCTTTTTAAAGACTATTGGCTTAGAAAAAATGAAAATGAATACACCTTTCACATTATGACATAAAATACTTTGTTATACTATCAGAGCATTAAGCACTGCTACTGTATCTTATTAAGTTGATTTTACCCAAGAAAAATCATAGTGTTTTCTTTTGGTAAATTAAGAAATATTATTTCAACACAAAATTGTGTTCGATGTTAACAACATTTATTCCAGTTTGAGAAAATAAAGAACAAATGTGTCTTAACCAAGAAAGTTTTCAAGGTATGGGTAGGGTAATAAAGTGCTGTTTATTTCCAACGCTGTCACTGAAGATTCTCGTTCAGGTGACAATGTCTTGAAGTTGAATCACACCAAGTGGACTTCATTTGCTCTTTGTCATCATTTATTTAATTTAGATTAGTTACAATTATAAATTGATATCTAAAATGCACATAGATGATAAACTATGTAGATTTTTACATTCCTGTTGATCTAAAGTCGTCTTGTTTGCTCAACATTACCTCAAGAATAAACGGATTTTATATGCAAAGCTAAACTTTGGTAAAACGTTTGATATTTTATGAGTTAAAAGCACATATTATCTCATGTGGCACAACATTGGTTACTAGATGTCCAGAACTGCTCTGAAAGGATCTTGTTTGGCACATAGTGCCTTTTATTTAAAAATAAGAATTAAAAAAAAGAAAAGAAACTAGATTTGCAATTCCCTGAAGAAATTGCGTCTGATTGCTGAAAGCAATACCGATTTAAAACACTGCACAGCCGCAGGCATGTTAAAGACCTCCGTTCGACACGCACGACCAAGTTTCGTCCACGTAGGTCAAGTACTTTTGGAGATATTAGAGGAAACGACAGGAATTGACAGTAGTGCCACCTACGGGAGCACCGTTGTGAAAGTTGTTGTACTTGCTCATCTTACACTGTGGAGGAAGTCTTGTAAGTTTGGTGAAGTTTTGTGAAACTGTTAAGGAGCTGCAGTATTGTAAACATTACAATCTACGCCTGTCTAATTTGCATGACGTGTTACACAAAAACGGTACGGAACTATGGAAAACGGATATTGCCATTGGATTTGTGGTAGCCTAAATAGGGTACGTGTAGAAAACTGCAAAGATTCGTCAAAGTATGTGACAAAGGAAGTCAAAAAGTGTTTTAAGAAAATCGTAAATTGCGAAAAAGTCTTACACAATAGAGATCGCTGATGAATATAGGCTATTAATTTTACTATCCAATGAATCACAAAGCAGTAAAAGGTAGGGCTTAAGACTAATGCACTGGGAGAATAAGGCCTATACACTTTAGTGCTTCAACTGACCACCTGGTGGCGCAATAGAGCCAAAATTGATTGAGCATTTAAAGATTGGTCTGAAGTATCTACTTACAAAGTTTCATACCAGTTGATCAACTACTTTTCAAGATATTAGGGATTTAAAGTTTGTCCCATGTATTTTGATAGGGGGACAATATATTTTTAAAAATTCATATAAAATCAACCATAAACCCAAATGGTATGAAGTTTTAAACCAAACACCTCCTTGATCAATTAACAAACTACAAGTGGTTGCATGTTGAAACCTTCAACTATTTGGAAGATAACAGGACCCATCCAGAGATAGCTTATCCTTCTTAATTTACCACTAGGTGGCGCAGCAGAGCCCTATTTGTACTATGTTATACAAGTCTCCTCCTGCAACTATGCGTTGAATTTTATGTAGCTAGGTTGAGTAGTTTTTGAGATAGAGGCTTAAAACACATTTCCTAAATTATAGCGCCACCTATTGGAATATTTTCATAAATTTTTCATACTTCTTTATCACTGTAGGATGAAGCTATATTTCTAAACTTGTGAAGTTTTGACAATCTTTGTAGGATTTAGAGCATGTTAAAATCAGTGACCACACCCACCTCATTAGCATTACGATTATCTCAAAAAGGTAAGGAATTTCGCCAATTGAGTGTACCATTGAATTCGGGGTAGTCCAATATGGGTATGTAAGATATCTTGTCAAGTTTGGTCAAACTATGTGGAATTTGAAGCCAAAAACGTGTTTTACGAAAAATCGCAAATTGCGAAAAATCTAAGTAGACGGAAGTCCATGGTTCCCTTTGAAAAACGTCCATTATCATCTAAGGAACACACAGAAAAGAAAGCACAAAATTCTGATTTACGGTATAAGAGATAGGGGCCAAAAACAAATGTGTTTTTCAAACGACCGCCTGGTGGCGCTATAGAGGAGCATTGACCTGTAATTTTAATAGAACTTGTAGTCTACTGTACCCTATGATATTGGAAAGTTCATGAAATTATCTTAGTATTTTAGGATATCAGCATTTAAAGGTGCTCTCAATGCAACTGTGTGCCATGGTTTTTATTTCCACTAGATGGCAGCATTGCTCTTTCAAAAGAATCCTGTGGCATTATTCAAGTTTGTCCCATGTATAGGAGGAAAAATATTTTTAAAAATTTATATAAAATCAACCGTAAACCCAAATGGTACGAAATTTTAAAACAAACATCTCCTTGGTCAGCCTAACAAACTACAAGTGGTTGGATTTTGATATCTGCAATTATCTACAAGATACGAGGACCCATCCAAAGTTAGCTTATCCTTCTTAAGTCACCACTAGGTGGCGAAACAATGCTCTATTTCTAGTATGTTATACACACACCTCTTACAATATATGTTAAATTTGATTTAGCTAGGTTAAGTAGTTTTTGAGATAGAGCCTTAAACACAATTGCCTCAATTATAGCGCCACCTATCGGAATATTCTACAATATTTTAGGTGATGTTTATCAATGTAGGATTGAAGTTATATTTCAATATTTGTTAAGTTTTGTCAATCTTTGTAGGATCTAGAGCATGTTAAAATCTGGGACCACACCCACCTCATTAACATTACGATTATGACGAAAACGGTAAGGAATTTCTCCAATTGAGTGGTACCATTGAATTCGGGGTAGTCCAAATATTCTATGTACCATTTTTGTCAAGTTTGAAGAAACTATGTTGAAAAGGGAGCAAAAAATGTGTTTTCCAAAAAATGCAAATAGCGAAAATCTAGTTAGACAGAAGTCCATGGTCCCAGTTGAAAAACGTCCATTAGCATCCAAGGAACCACAGGAAAAAAGCACAAAAATTCTGATTTACGGTATTAGAGATAGAGGCCAAAAACTGTGTTTTTCAAACGACCGCCTGGTGGCGCTATAGAGGAGCATTGACCTGTATTTTAATAGAACTTGTAGTTTACTGTACCCTAATGATATTGGAAAGTTTCATGAATTATCTTTAGTATTTTTTAAGATATCAGCATTTAAAATGCTCACAATGCAAATTTGTGCCATTGTTTTTTTTATTCCATAGACGGCAGCATTGCTCTTCTACAGAATCCTAAGGATTTAAAAAAAATCATATATAAATCAACGATAAGACCAAATGGTACGAAATTTTAGACTTAACATCTCCTTTGTCAGTTTAACAAACTACAAGTGGTTGCACGTTGATTTCTGATGTTAAAAATCTGTGACCACCACCACCTCATTAGCTTTACGATTATTTCAAAAACGGTAAAGAATTTGGCCAATTGAGTGGTACATTGATTCGGGGTGAGTCTAAATAGGTATATACCAATTTTTGTCGAGTTTAGTGAAACTGTGTTGAATAGGGAGCAAAAATCGTGTGTTTTACGAAAAATCGCAAATTGCGAAAAATCTAGGTAGACGGAAGTCCATGGTCCCAAGTTTGAAAAACGTTCATTAACATCCAAGGAACACACAGAAAGAGAAAGCACAAAAATTCCGACTTACGGTATTCGAGATAGAGGCCAAA